>SRLM01000102.1:11239-93062 GCA_015708895.1 Populus ilicifolia
ATTCGGGCTTCTTTGTTGTTGCAATAATTTGGACTTGAAAATGGCCTTTTTAGATCTTGGGCTCCATATGAAAGTTGTAGGCCTATGTCTTACCTTTCCATCTGTATAAAGTAGACCTAAATCTGATATCTATAGCTCCAGATATGACCTAATTACCGAACAGTGTTCCAGTTTGGATTGCACCGACATCTCTTTTCTAAGTTTGATCATCTCTTTGCCTTTACAATTGAAGTTCTTAAAGTCATCAATCAATCCTTTTATTTATGTGATAGGCCTACATTTAAAATGGACATTTACCACAAATTAAAGGTATCTTATATTATTAGATAAATTATTATAAAATGTACTTTAGTTAAGGAGTTATTGATACTTTAAATGCAAAATGATGATATAAAACCATGATAAAAATGCACTTTTGAGTACTAATCATACCACCTAAAACATTGATGGTTACAAATTAGTATATTTGTATCTTTGAATCACATACATCACTAATTAGTACTTTTTATCATGATTTTATATTACTTATTAGTATTTAAAAGTGCGTTTTTTTCTCAAGGTTTTGTGTCATTATTTTGCATTTGAAGTATCAATAACTTTTTAACTAAATCATGTTTTGTAATAATATATCTAATAATATAAAATACCTTTAATTTATGGTAAATGCTCATTTTAAATGTAGGTCTATCACATATGAAAGGATTAATTGATGAATTTAAGAATTGAAATTGAAAGGACAAAGAGATGACCAAACATAGAAAAGAGAAGTCAAGGCAATCCAAACCGGAACACTATTCGGTAATTGGGTCATATCTAGAGTTGTAGATCTCAAATTTAGGTCTACTTTATATAGATGGAAAGGTAAGACATAATCCTATAACTTTAATAGGAGTCTAAGATCTAAAAAGGTCATTTTAAAGTCCAAATTGTAGCAACAACAAAGAAGTCTGAATCTGTCTTCCAGCCCGAGCACTATTAAGTATTTAGCCCATATGTGGAGTTCTAGAACTCCAAATGACTTGAATTGTTTGCATAAGAAAACTGAGAAAATTTCCTACAACTTTCATGTTTTCAAGTGGCTCTAATTTTGACGTTATCAATGACGTTTTGGGTAGACAAGAGAAGATAAGAATTATCACCAAGTCAAGATTGGTTATCCACTCATCAATTAGTTATCAAATCAATAGTTCCTAATTTTAGCCTATAAAAGGAGGCATTTGCCATGCATTTAGGCATCTTGGTTTCCAGATCAAGATCATGCTCTTGCTTTCTCTTTTTGTATTTTTTTTATAATGTTTATGCTTTGCTTTCATTAATATCAATTTTATGCCTTTCATTTACTTAGCTAACTTTTATCTTATTTATGTTCTTATTTTGTTTATGTATTTTTTTCTTTTATTATGTCTAGTTAAGTTTATTATGTCAAGGTGAAAAGGTTACACTAATGGTGCAAGAATAAGTATAGTGTAAACTTAATATGAACTTTAATGTTTGATACTAACATGTTTTGTATTTGTTATCTTGTTCACTTTTTAATACTTTACTTATTAAACGACTAATCTTGATTTATGTTGTATAACACTTGGTACAACAAATACTTGACACTTTCATAGCTCATACTGTATGGTATAACCAACACCTAAGACTATAAAAGGAACTTGATTTGTTGTTAACATAAGTTATAATCATGAATGCTTGATGAGATTTACAAGTATTAGCATTAATTGAATAAGATGACTAATGTAATCATGTTAACAATCAATAATTAGATTGGAACCTTTTTTGTATGTGGTTTCCAATTGAATAATAAAAGTTTATACTATACTTGTTTCACATACCATTAGTGGATCCTCTAACCTTGACATTTGTTATTATCATTATTTAATCCTTACATTAATATTTCATCTTAAAGTTCTCATCTTCTTATTCTCTTTCTTTTTCTTTACTACTACTATTACCACTATACTACTACTACTATTATTGTTTTTGTTGTTATTGTTATTGTTGTTTTTATTGTTTTTATTGTTATTATTGTTGTTTATAGTTTTTGTTTATAATTTGTACAAATAACCTCCCTATGGTTCGACCCTTGTCTTGTCAGGTTATTTATTACTTCGACACTCCTACATTTGGGAGAAAACATCAATCTTTTAATTGTGTCAATTATCATTTTACACTTGAAGTATCAATAACTCCTTAACTAGAAAAAAAATTATAATATTTTGTATAATACTATAAGATACCTTTAATTTATGGTAAATTTTCATCTTAAATGTAGGCCTATCACATAAATGAAAGGATTAATTTGTGTCTTTAACTTCTAAAATTTAAAAGACAAGGAGAGGGTCATACTTAGAAAAGAGATGTTGGTTCAATTTATATTAGAAACACTACTTTATCATTGGATCATAATTGGAGCTATAGAACTTGGATTTAAGTCTATTCTTTATGAATGGAAAACTATGAAATAGGCCTAAAACTTTCATGTAGAGTCCAATATTCAAAAAAGTCATCTTCAAGTTCATATTATAGTAACAATAAAGAAGTCTGAATCTGTCTTGCAGCCCATACACTACTTAGAATTCAACCCATCTCTCGAGTTATAAAAGTCCAAATGCATTGAATTTATTTATTTATTTATTT
This sequence comes from Populus ilicifolia, assembly GCA_015708895.1. Classification (NCBI taxonomy): domain Eukaryota; kingdom Viridiplantae; phylum Streptophyta; class Magnoliopsida; order Malpighiales; family Salicaceae; genus Populus; species Populus ilicifolia. Next base: position 13,883 of record SRLM01000102.1, read on the forward strand.
TTATGGAAAGCTAAGATAATTTTCTTGAACTTTTATGAAGACAATCTATTCAAATTCTGATGTTAGTAATGACATTTTGTTTAGATAAGAAGATAAGGATTGTCACCAAGTTAAGATGTGGCCAATAATTAATCAACAAATCAATAGTTCTAAATTTTAGCCTATAAAATGAGTCATTTGCCATGTATTTAGACATCTTGGTTTTTAAATCATGTTCTTTTTTTCTTTTTATACATTTTCGTAATGTTTAAGCTTTATTTCATGTTATATTTTTCTTAATCTCTTGTTTATGCTTTTTATTTCCTTTACTATACTTATATTCTTAGTTGTTTATTTATGTTTCTCATCTTCACTATGTTTAGCTAAGTTTATTATGTTAAGGTGAAAATGTTTCACTAGTGGTGTTAAGAAGTATAATATAAACTCAATGTGGATTTCAATGCTTATATCCTACACAACTTGCAATTAATATGTCATATCATTTTTATCTTATTAATTCTTAATATGTTACTTGGTACAACAAATGTTTGGCACTTTCATAGCGAACCGTATAGTATAACCTCCACCAATGCTATAAAAGGAACTTGATTTGTTGTTCACATAAGTTAGCATCATGAATTCCTAACAATATTTAAAAGTTTGGTGTAACATAAATAATATAATTAATATGATCATGTTAATAATTTATAATGAGCTATTAATAAAAAATCATTCGATTGGAGCCTTCTTTATGTGTGGTTTCTGGTTACTACTTAAAAGTGCATTTTTATCAAGGTTTTATATCATCATTTTGCATTTGAAATATTAATAAATCATTAACTAAAACATGTTTTATAATAACAAGTCTGATACCATAAGATACCTTTAATTTATAGTAAATGTTCATCCTAAATACAGGTTTATCACATAAATAAAAGGATTGATTGATGAGTTGAAGTACTAAAACTGAAAAGACAAAGAGAGGGTAAAACTTAGAAAAGGGATGCTGCTTTAATTCAAACTGGAACATTGTTTAGTAATTGAATCATAACTAAAGTTGTAGAACTTGAATTTAGGTCTGCTTTATATGGATGGAACGCTAAGACATAGGCCTAAAATGTTCATGTGGAAGGTAAGACTCAATTCTACTATTTGGAAGTCCAAATCTTAGCAACAATGTAGAATTTCAAATCTTAGACACTGTTCAGTGTTTAGCCTATTTTTCGAGTTATAGAAGTCCAAATGACCTCAATTTTTTATTTCTTAAAAAACTAAGATAATTTCCTAAAACTTTCATGTGTAAGATTGTGTAACTTCTGATGTTAGCACTGAACTTTTTGGTAGATAAGAATTATCACCAAGTCAAGAGTTAGTCACCCACTCAACAATTAGTCATCAAATTAATAGTTTCCAATTCTAGCCTATAAAAGGAGGCATTTGCCATGCATTTAGACATCTTGGTTTTTAGTTCAAGATCATGCTTTTACTCTCTCTTTATTGTAACGCTTAAGTTTTATTTATATTAATCTTTTGTTTATGCTTCTCATTTCCTTTCCTTTACTTAGTTAACTTTTATCTTATTTATATTCTTATCTTGTTTATTTATGTTTCTCTCTTTTATTATGTTTAGTTAAGTTTATTATATTAAGGTGAAAATGCTACACTAATGGTGTAAGAATAAGTATAGTGTAAACTCAATATGGACTTAGTGTTTGATACTAACATGTTTTGTATTTGTTATCTTGTTCACTTTCAATACTTTGCTTGTTAAATGGTTAGTTTAGATTTGTATTGTATAACACTTAGTACAACAAATACTTGCACTTCCATAACCAAATTGTATGGTATAACCAATACTTGTACTATGAAAGGGTACTCGAATTATTGTTAACATAAGTTATAATCATGAATACTGACATGATGAATGGATTGATGTCTTCTTCTAAATGCAGAAGTGTTAAAGTAATAAATAATTTAGCAAGACTGGGGTTGCACCATAGAGAGGTTAATTATATAAATTATAGATAACAATAATACAATAACAACAATAATAGTAATAATAATAATAATATTAGTAGTAATGATAATAATAGTAATAGTAATAATAATACTAGTAGTAGTACTAATAATATTAATAATAATAAAGAAAAAAGAAGGATAAGAAGAAGAAGAAGAAGTTGACGAGAACTTTAAAATAAAAGATTAACATAAGGATTAAACAATGACAACAACAAATCTCAAGGTTACAGGAGCCACTAAAGGTATGTCAAATAAGTATAGTACAAACTCCTATTATTCAATTGAAAACCACACACAAAGGAGGTTCCAATCAAATTATAAATTGTTAACATGATTACATTAGTTATCTTATTCGATTAATTTTAATACTTGTAAATATTGTTAGGCATTCATGATTCTAACTTATGTTAACAACAAATAAAGTTCCTTTCATAGCTCAGGTTTCGGTTATACCATACAGTATGGGCTATGAGAGTGCCAAGTATTTGTTGTATCAAGTGTTATACAACATAAATCTAGATTATTCATTTAATAAGCAAAGTATTAAAGAGTGAACAAGATAACAAATGCAAAACATGTTAGTATCAAACATTAAATTCCATATTAAGTTCACACTATACTTATTCTTACACCATTAGTGTAACCTTTTCACCTTGACATAATAAACTTAGCTAAACATAATGAAAGAAAGAAAAATAAATAAACAAAATAAAAACATAAATAAGATAAAAGTTAACTAAATAAAGGAAAAGAATTGAAAGGCATAAATTTAATATTAATGAAAGTAAAACTTAAGTATTACAAAAATACAAAAAGAGAAAGCAAGAGCATGATCTTGATATGAAAACCAAGATGCCTAAATGCACGGCAAATGCCTCCTTTTATAGGTCAAAATTGGGAACTATTGATTTGATGACTAATTGATGAATAGGTGACCAACTCCTAACTTGGTGACAATCTTCATCTTCTTTTGTCTACCCAAAACGTCATTGATAATGTCAAAATTGAAACCACTTGAACACAATAAAGTTGTAAGAAATTATCTCAAATTTCTAGGAAAAAAATAGAGGTCATTTGGACTTCTAGAACTCCAGATATAGGTCAAACACTAAATAATGCAGTAAACCTAAATCTGAGGTCTACAACTCCTAATATGACCCAATTACCGAACAGTGTTTTGATTTGGACTGCACCAACATTTCTGTTCCACAGCATGATAAAAAAAAGACAACAACTTATTATAATAACCATTAACATTTAACAAACCTATGGGTTTATGGTGAATGTGCAGTTGGGCATAAGAGAAAATATGAAAGATCCCTTCTAATGTGCCTAGATCACCTGGTAAGGCAACGAAGACATCAGTATGGTTAAATATTGCATTCATTCGAGTAGACATTATGGAAACTTGTAGTTCGTCCCTAATTGTTTTTCCAATGATATCCCATTGTGCTAAAGCTTTGGGGATGACCTCTAAAACTTGACTACTTTCTAAAAATATAATTATTGACACACCTCCCATTAACCCAAGATTGCCTCCCCTCATACATTAAATGAATCTTTCTTTCAGCTAGCACCTAACTAAGATAATTTGCTGATTCTAAAAACTCGTTTTCTTTTGAAGGACTAGATTCACCGAAAACACAAATATTTCTTATGTGATGATATAAGGAACTTGTCATTTCTACACACTTCTATATTTGTTGAATGTATGGGTTGAGTTGAAATGAAAGGAAAGAAGAGAGGATTTTATAGATGAGAAATTAAAAAGGCAATCATACAACCTATATGTAGGCCAACTGGAGTCTTACACACACTTTCTCTCTCTCTCTATTTATTTATTTTTAAAAAAGCATGTGTATGTGTAGGTAGTTGTGATTGTGGCTCACATCTTCCCTTGGTTTTATGTCAAAGAACGGCTTAAACACCCTCTATAGGTCGGGGATAGGCTTCGCATCCAGTTTTCTTAAAAACTGGCAAACAAGATCTTTTTTAGTCAGATTCCTAAGACTAAGTCGATCACGTTCTTTATGAAAATGATGCTATAAATCATGAATTGCACGATGCACTTCTCCACTAGGATGCGTCTCAAGAGTCAATAGAAGGTTATATAAAGACTCTTTACTCAGGCCATCCTTAATGAATTGTATTTTATCTTCATGGTTTATAGATACCATTCCTAAATAACAACATTTTGCATTATAAGTCCATTTGACATATCGATGATAGACTTTTAGTCATTTTGCACGACTTTTCTTAGAAAAAGTGTTTTTACTTGTTCCAAGCATATGTGAAATGAAGGAATTAGAGGACTCACCTAATAATCGAACCTTTGCTTTAATCAACCAGTGAATATCTTCAGGAATTCCATGATTTAAATCTCAATCTTGCACATCTAGCACAATACATTTTTGTAATCTTATTCTATGGCAGAGTGGGAAAATACTTTTTCAATTTTTCAATATTAATGTCCATTATCAAATGAGAATTAGAAGAGAGATTCATAAAATTGCATAAATATATACACAGAAATAAGTTATTATAGAAATCTAAAAGAATCGACTTAAGTTACAGAGTATCATTGTTTGCCATTTGATTGGGGTGAGAGAAACTAGCAAAAATCACTCAAAAAGAAACACATAAACAACATGAGAAAAAAAATAATCAACCTTTATTTACAAGATCATTCAAACCAGTTGATTCATTTTCACTGGGAAAATTATCAAAGTAAGCTTTCAAATGATGTCCATTTATCTTAAAAATATTATCATTCATTGAATTCTCAATATCAAAGGCCCTATAAGGATACATATGTTTCTTGATAAATGGAATACCCCGTCTTGATCTTAGCTCTCTAGGGAATAAATGAAGTTGAGAATTATAAAACAAAACTTTTTGACCAGTATTAACTTTTTGACAATTTTCACAAGTTTTGTGGAATGCATGTGTATCCTTCAACATGGTGGGCCAATAAAATCCATTTTGAAAGATTTTTACAGCTGTCTTTTTTGACAAGAAATAACTTCCACATGCTTCAGAATGATAAAGTTGAATGACACTAGTTACCTCATTGTCGGGAATGCATCTTTGAAATATTTGATTAGGATAATATTTGAATAAGTTAGGGTCATTCCAATAAATGTTTTTCACTTCGTTCAAAAACTTTTCTTCATCTTGGGTGCTCCAATCAGCTAGCAAATCTCCTAAAACAAGAAAATTGATATTTTTATCATACCAAGGCATTGGACTAAGAGAAAGTAAGGATTCGTCAGGAAAGTAATTATTGATTGATATGATGTTAGATGTTGAATTTGTTGTCACTTTTGATAAACGATCCGTATCAACATTTTTGGTGTGTTTTTCATTCGTGATTTCTTCCTCGGAATAAATCATTTGTAAATTTTTAGATTTATCCAATTCATTTTTACTTCAAATATATTCAAGTTGATCATAAACTAATTTGTCAATATGATCTACTTGTAAATTATTATCATCTCCAAGTTGCTTGCAAATGTTGAAAATATTCATCTCCAATGTCATGTTTCCAAAAGATAGCTTCATCTATCCATTCCTACAATTAATCAATGCATTAGAAGTTGTAAGAAATGGACGTCCTAAAATAAGAGGAATTGAATTACATGCTTCAACAGGTTGTGTGGCCAAGTCAACAAAATCCACAGGATAAATGAATTTATCGACTTTCACTAACACATCTTCAATTATTCCTCTAGGTACTTTTACAAATCTTGTACTAATACATGTCAATTATTCCTCTAGGCACTTTTATAGATCTATCGGCAAGTAAGAGAGTTACAAAAGTTGGTTTTAACTCACCTAGCTTGATACTTTAAAAAACTGAATATGGAAGTAAATTCACACTAGCTCCAAGATCAAGTAAAGCACTTTCAATTTTATGTTTTCCAATAAAGCAAGAAATTGTAGGACAACTAGGGTCTTTATATTTCAAAGCATTATTGTTCTGAAAAATGACACTTCCTTATTTGACTAAAAAGGCTTTCTTTTTCACATTCAGTTTTCTCTTCACCATGCATAGATCTTTCAAAAATTTAGCATAGGAAGGAACCTGTTTAATAGCATTCAACAGAGGTATATTGATTTTTACCTATTTGAAAGTTTCAAAGATTTCAGAGTTGTAATTGACTTTCCTTTGTTTGGTCATGACATGAGGAAATAGAAGCGCTGGATCATAAGAGGTGAAGCACAGGAAGGAACCTGTTTAATAGCATTCAACAAATTATTTAGTTGATTGTCTCTTGCTTTTCAATGAATGCAGGCAATGTTTCCTCAAGATTTCTTCTAGGAGGTGAAGCATAAAGAGGTGCATATCCATGAGAATTTTAAAAATTATAGTGTGCTTGAAATGGTGGTTGTGAAGTTTGTACATTATTATTATCACTCTTCCAACTGAAATTTTGGTGATTTCTCCAACCAGGGTTGTATGTTTGCAAGTATGGGTTATGATTAGCCCTTTAGAAACTATTTAAAGCATGAGCTTGTTCATGGAGATATTCTTTAAAAGAAGGCAAGGTTGGATAATTACTGGTTGACTGTTCATTTATTTCACGTATTTGACACACAATGTTTTCAACAGATTTTAACTGACCACTCTTTTTCAATTATAGTGCCTCGACTTTTCTAGCTAAAGATGCAAACTTGGCTTGAAGGTCATGATCTTCCATAAGGCTGTACATACCTCCACTAAATATATAAGATTGAGTTTTACTCAGTGCCTCATAAGTACCCACGATGTCCCAATTTTGAACATTTTCAGCTAACAAGTCTAAATACTATTTTGCTTCATCAGGGTCTTTATCTTTAAAAGTTTTATTGCACATCAATTCAATCATTTACCTATCTCTAGGTATTAACCCTTCATAAAAATATGAAACCAATTTTGATGTTTCAAAACCATGATAAGGGCAGGTATTAAGAAAGTCTTGATATTTATCCCAACATCAATTCTCCTGGTTTTTTAATGAAAGTAATGATTTGTCTTTTGAAATAATTTGTTCTGTGAGATGGGAAATACTTCATTAAAAACTATTGTTGCATTTCATCCCAAGCACGAATAGATCCTGGTCTCAAATTTTGCAGCCATGTTTTAGCTTTATCTTTTAATGAAAAAGGAAAAGGCTTTAATCTGATGATGTTTATGCTACAATTTGAGTCATTATACATTTTACAGACCTCTTCAAATTCCTTTAAATGCAAGTATGAATTTTCTAAATCTAAGCCATGAAAAGAAGGTAAAAGTTGAATAATGCCTAGCTTAAAATTAAAATAAGGTGCATCGAGAGGGAAAACTATGCATGATGATGCACTTGTTCTTGTAGGATTCATATGGTCTCTAAGTTTTCTAACACGGTTATTCTTATTATTCTAATTATGAAGTGATTGATTATCTTCTTTGGCCATATTTTCTAAAAATGATGAGAATACCCTACAAAGTCTACCACTTAATGTACGTGACCACACTCTCATACACGTGTAGGAATAAAATAAAAAGAGGAAGAAAATAAAAGAAGAAGAAACAAAAATATATAAAAGAAAAGTAAAAAGAGAAAATAAAATAAGTACTATAATTTGTACAAGAACTTACCTCCTCGGCAACGACGCCAAAAATTTGACATGACTAAAAGATTGATGTCTTCTCCCAAATGCAGGAGTGTCGAAGTAATAAATAACTTAGCAAGATCGGAATCGAACCACTAGAAGGTTAATTGTATAAATTATAAATAACAATAATATAACAACAACAATAATAATAAATAAAAAAGTGTACACTATACTTATTCTTACATCATTAGTGTAACCTTTTCACCTTGACATAATAAACTTAACTAAACATAATGAAAGAAAGAAAAATAAATAGATAAAATAAGATAAAAGTTAACTAAATAAATGAAAGGAAATGAAAGGCATAAACTTGATATTAATGAAAGCAAAGCATAAACATTACAAACAATACAAAAAGAGAAAGCAAGAGCATGATCTTGATCTAGAAACCAAGATGTCTAAATGCATGGCAAATGCCTCCTTTTATAGGCAAAAATTGAGAACTATTGATTTGATGACTAATTGATAAGTGGGTCAGTGGGTGATCAAGTCTTGACTTGGTGACAATCTTTATCTTCTCTTGTCTGCTCAAAACATCATTGATAACATCAAAATTAGAACCACCTGAAACATGAAAGTTGTAGTAAATTTTCTAAGTATTCTTGTGTGAAAAATAAGGTCATTTGGACTTCTAGAACTCTAGATATAGGCCAAACACTGAACAATGCTTAGGCTAGAAGACATATTCAGACTTCTTTGTTGTTGCTATAATTTGGACTTGAAAATGGCCTTTTTAAGTCTTGGGCTCTATGAAAATTGTAGACCTATGTTTTACCTTTTCATGCATATAAAGTAAACCTAAATATGAGATGTACAACTTGAGATATGACCTAATTACTCAACAATGTTCTGGTTTGGATTGTACCGACATCTCCTTTCTAAGTTTGGTCATCTCTTTGTCCTTTCAATTTCAGTTCTTAAATTTATCAATCAATCCTTTTATTTATGTGATAGGCCTGCATTTAAAAATAATATTTACCACAATTAAAGGTATCTTATATTATTAGATATGTTATTACAAAACATGCTTTAGTTAAAGAGTTATTGATACTTCAAGTGCAAAATGATATAAAACTTTGATTAAAACAAATGCACTTTTAAGTACTAATCATCATATTAACAACTTATAATCTGATTGGAATCTCCTTTGTGTGTAGTTTGCAATTGAGTAATTAAAAGAGTTTATACCATACTTGTTTGAAATACCATTAATGGATCCTCTAACCATGATATTTATTTTTATCACTATTTGATCCTCACATTGATTTTCCATCTCAACGTTCTCATTAACTTCTTTTTCTTTTTCTTATTCATGATTACTATTGTTATTGCTGTTGTTGATGATGATGATGATGTTGTTTAATTTTATTGTTGTCGTTGTTGTTTATAATTTATACAATTAACCTCACTATGGTTCGACCTCAATCTTGCTAAATTATTTATTACTTTAACACTTTTACATTTGGGAGAAGATATCAATCTATTGGTTGTGTCAAGTTTTTGGTGTCGTTGCTGGAAGTAAATTCTTGTACAAATTATAGTATTTATTTTATTTTCTCTTTTCACTTTTCTTATATCTAACTTTTTTTTTGTTTTCTTCTATTTTATTCATACACATGTATGAGAGTGTGGTCACGTACATTAAGTGGTAGACTTTATAGGGTATCATTATCATTTTCAAATAATATGGCCGAAAAAGATAATCTTCGTTTCATAATGAGAATAATAAGAATAATCGTGTTAGAACACTTAGAGACCACGTGAATCCTACGTGAACAAGTGCACCATTATGCATAGTTTCCACCCTGATACATTTTATTTGAATTTTAAGCTAGGCATTGTTCAACTTTTACCTTTTTTTCATGTCTTAGATTTTGAAAATTCATACTTGATTTAAGGGAATTCAAAAAGGTCTTCAAGACGTATAATAACTCAAAATGTAGCATGAACACCATCATATTAAAGCTTTTTTTTTCATTAAAAGATAAAGCGAAAACATGGCTAAAAAATTGTTTTTCATTAAAAGACTAGAATCCATTTGTATTTGGGATGAAATGCAACAACAGTTTTTAAAGAAGTTTTTCCCTTCTCATAGAATAAACTTTTTCAAAAGATAAATAAACACTTCCACTTAAAAACCAAGAGAAACATTTTTATTAATGTTGGGATAGATATCAAGACTTGTTTAATACTTGCCTTCATCATGGTTTTCAAAAATAGAGATTGTTTTTATATTTTTATGAAGGGTTAACTCCTAAAGATAGGCAAATGGTGCAGCAAAGGAACTTTTAAAGATAAAAACCCTTTTGAAGCAATAGAGTACCTAAACTTGTTAGCTGAAAATGCTCAAAATTAAGATATTGTAGGTACTTCTAAGGCATCAGATAAAACTTAACCTCATACATCTAGTGGAAGTGTATATAACCTTAGGGAAGATCATGACCTCCAAGCTAAATATTCATCTTTTGCTAGAAAAGTCGAGGCACTATAATTAAAAAAAGGTGGTCAATTAAAATTTGTTTAAGACATTATGTGTCAAATCTATAAAGCCAATGAACACTTAACTAATGATTGTCCAACTGTGCCTTCTTTTAGGTAATGACTCTATGAATAAGCCCATGTTTTAGATAATTTTCAAAGGCCTAATCATAACCTATACTCATAAATGTATAACCCTAATTACAGATATCACCTAAATTTTAGTTAGAAGAGTGATGCACAAACTTCACAGCCACCATTTCTAGCATATTATAATTTCTAAAATTCTCATGGATATGCACCTCCTTATGCTCCACCTCCTAGAAGAAATCTTGATGAAACATTGCATGCATTCATTGAAAAGCCAAAGGCAACCAACACTCAACTTGCTCAAAGCATGATAAATTTTAAAAATGCTCTTGGAAAGTTGACATCTGCTTTTAATTTCCAAAAGAAAGGTAGGTTTCCATCTCAACCACAATAAAATCTCAAGGGATAATACAATAAAAATGCAACTAGTTCTAGAAACCAACACTTGGATTAAGTCGAATAAGTCATCACTCTTCACAGTGGTAAGGTTATTAAAAAACCCACTCTTGAACCTTGGGAGGAAGATGATAAGTCAATTTCTTAGGGTAAGGAAGGGGTTGAACCTGAATATTGCAAAAAAAAGACTGATTCCCCACCAACACTTTCATTTCCTTTTGTCATGACTACCTTTATTGGATGCTATTAAATAGGTGATTAATACTTAAAAGTGTATTTTTATTAAGGTTTTATATCATTATTTTGCACTTGAAGTATCAATAACTTCTTTACTAAAACATGTTTTATAATAACATATCTAATAATATAAGATACCTTTAATTTGTAGTAAATGTTCATCTTAAATGCAAGTCTATCACATAAATGAAAGGATTGATTGATAAGTTTAAGTACTGAAATTGAAAGGACAAAGAGATAGCCAAACTTAGAAAAGAGATGTTGGTATTGTCCAAACAAGAACACTGTTCGGTATTTGGGTCATATCTAAAGCTGTAAATCTCGGATTTAGGTCTACTTTATATGGATGGAAAGGTAAGACATAGACCTACAACTTTTATGTGAAAGTTTGTTTTAAAAGGTCATTTTCAAGTCTAAATCTTAGCAATAACAAAGAAGTCCAAATTTATCATGCAATCCAAATACTATTCAATGTTTAACCCATATTTAGAGTTTTAGAAGTCTGAATGACCTCATTCTATTTTCCTTGAAAGAAAATACAATTTCTTAGAATGTTTATAAGTACAAATGGTTTCAATTATGATGTTATTAATAATATTTTATTTAGACAATAAGATAAAGATTGTCACCATGTCAAGATGTGGCCACCCACTCATCAATTATTTATCAAATCAATAATTCCAAATTTTAGCCTATAAAAGTAGGCATTTACCATGGATTTAGGCATCTTGATTTTCAGATCAAGATCATGCTCTTGCTTTTTTAGGCATCTTGATTTTCAGATCAAGATCATGCTCTTGCTTTCTCTCACTGTATTTTTGTAATGATTAATTTTTGCTTTGTATGCATTTTATTTCCTTTTGTTTACTTAGTTAACTTTTATCTTATTTATGTTCTTATCTTGTTTATTTATGTTTCTTTCTTTGATTATGTTTAACTAGGTTTATTATGTTAAGGTCAAAAAGTTACATTAATGGTGTAAAAATAAGTATAGTGTAAACTCAACATCGACCTCAATATTTGATAGTAACATATTTTATATTTGTTATCTTGTTTACTTTTAATACTTTGCTTATTAAATGGTTAATCTAGATTTATGTTGTATAATACTTGGTACAACAAATCCTTGGCATTTTCTTAGCCCATACTGTATGGTATAAAAGACACCTAAGCTATGAAATAAACTTAATTTGTTGTTAACATAAGTTATAATTATGAATGCCTAATAACATTTACAAGTATTAACATTATTCAAATATGATAACTAATTTAATCATGTTAACCATTTATAATCCGATTGGAATATCCTTTGTCTATGGTTTCTAATTGAGTAATAAAAAGAGTTTAGATTATACTTGTTTGAAATTCCATTAGTGGATCCTCTAACCTTGATATTTGTTTTTATTGTTTAATCTTCATATTAATATTACAATCTCAAAGTCCTCTTTAACTTATTATTACTATTATATTACTATTACTATTACTATTACTATTACTATTACTATTACTATTACTATTACTATTACTATTACTATTAGTACTACTAATAATAATAATAATACTAATATTATTTGTTGTTGTTGTTGTTGTATCATTGTTGTTTATGATTTATACAATTAACCTCTCTATGGTTCGATCTATGTCTTGCTGGGTTATTTAATACTTCTACACTTCTACACTTGAAAGAAGACATCAATCTTTTAGTCGTGTCAAGTTTTTGACATCGTTGTCGAGGAGATAAATTCTTGTATAAATTATAATTTTCTATTTTATTTTTTCACTTTTCTTGTATCTATCATTGTTTCTTTTATTTTTATTTTTATTCAGTTTTCTTCTTCCTTTTATTCTATTCCTATATATGCTTGAGAGTGTGGTCACGTATATTAAGTGGTAGACTTCGTAAGGTATTCTCATTATTTTTAGAAAATATAGCCAAACAAGATAACCGTGTACCATCATGCATAGTTTTCCCTCCTGATGCATCTCATTTTAATTTTAAGCCAGACATTGTTGAACTTTTACCTTCTTTTCGTGGGTTAGATTTAGAAAATTCATACTTGCATTTAAGAAAATTTCATGACTTATGTAACACCTATAATGACATAAATTATAACATGAGCACCATCAAATTAAAGCTTTTTCCTTTTTCATTAAAAGATAAAGCAAAACATGGCTATAAAATTTGAGACTAGGATCTATTCGTGCTTGGGATGAAATTTAATAGTTTTTTTCATCTTACAAAACAAACTTTTTCAAAAGACAAATCATCATTTTCACTCAAAAACTATGAAAAATATTTTACCAATATTGAGATAGATATCGAGACTTGCTTAATACTTGCCCTCATCATGTTTTTGAAACATGGAGATTGGTTTCACTTTTTGATGAAGGGTTTACACCTAAAGATAGGCAAATGGTGGAATTGATGTACAATGAAACTTTTGAAGATAATGATCCTAATGAAACAATAGAGTACTTAGACTTGTTAGCTGAAAATGCTCAAAATTAGGACACTACAATCACTTATAAAGCACCGAGTAAAACTCAACCTCATACATCTAATAAAGGTATATACAATCCTAGAAAAGATCATAACCTCCAAACCAAGTTTACATCATTAGCTATAAAAGTTGAGACATTACAATTGAAAAAGAGTGGTTAATTAAAATTTGTTTAAGACATTATCTGTCAAATTTGTGAAACCAATGAATACTTAATCAATAACTGTCCAACTTTGTTTTCTTTCAAGGAATGTTTACATGAGTAAGCTCATGCTTTAAATAGTTTATAAAGGCCCAATCATAAACCATACTCACAAACATACAAATATGGTTGGAGAAATCACTCAAATTTTAGTTGGAAGAGATTACAAACTTCATAGCCACCATTTCAAGCACACATAATTTTTAATAATTTCATTGGTTAGCACCTTCTTTTATCCCCCCTCCTAGAAGAAATCTTGAGGAAACTTTGCATGCATTTATTAAAAAGCAAGAGACAATCAACACTTAACTTTTCAAAACATTATAGATTTTAAAGATACTCTTGCAAAATTCACATATACTCTTAATTTTCAAGAGAAAGGTAAGTTTCCATCTCATTCATAACAAAATCACAAGGGGCAATACAATGCAAGTTCAAGCAGTTCCAAAAGCCAACACATAGATCAAGTCTAATTAGTCATTACTCTCCATAATGGTATGGTTATTGAAAAACCAATTCTTGAACCTTGTAAGAAAGATGATGAGTCGATCTCTAAGGGCAAGGAAAGGGTTAAACCTAAACATTGCAACGAAAAGATTAATTCCCTACCAGTACTTCCATTTTCTCATGTCATAACCAAACAAAGAAAGTCAATCACAATTTTGAAATCTTTGAAACTTTCAAACAAGAAGAAATTAAGGATGAAAAAGGCACAAAAAATATTGTCATGGATCATTTATCAAAATTGACAATAAATTCAACATCTAACATCACATGAATCGATGATTACTTTCCTATTGAATCTTTACTTTCTCTTAGTTCAATGCCTTGGTTTGCTAAAAATATCAATTTTCTTGCTTAAGGATTTTTACCAACTCATTTGGATAACCAAGAAAAAAGAAATTTTTTGAGTGATGTGCAAAACTTTTATTAAAATGATCCTTACTTATTTAAATATTGTCCTAATCAAATATTTCAAAGATGTATTCCTGACAATGAAGTAAGTAGTGTCATTAAATTTTGTCACTCTAAGGCATGTGGAGGTCATTTCTCATAAAAAAAAAGGATTGTAGAAATCTTACAATGTGGATTTTACTAGCCCACGATGTTCAAAGACTCATATTCATTCTGCAAAACCTGTGAAAATTATCAAAAGTAGGGATTTCTTTTAAAATGTAAAGAGTCTTTAGATAATCTTCTATTAACTTTTAAGTCTCATCATAGTAGAGATATACATCATGCAATTCATGACTTATGATCCCATTTTAATAAAGAAATGCTTGGTATAGTCTTAGGAATCTAACTAAAAAAACTTTGTTTGCTAGTTTTTTAAAAAACTTGATTGGAAGCCTATCCCTGATCCATAAAGGGCATTTAAATCGTTCATAGATGTAAAACCAAGAAAAAATATGAGCCACAATCACAACTACATATGCATATACATGTTTTTTTCAAAAAAAGTAAATAAAGAGAGAGTGAGACTCTACTTGGTCTACATATAGATGGTATGATTGCATTTTTAAGCTCTCATCTATAAAATATTCTCTTCCTTCCCTTCATTTCTACTCAACTCATAAATTTAACGGATATAGAAGTGTGTAGAAATGGCAAGTTCCTCAAGTCATGACATAAGAAACATTTGTGTTTTTGGTGGATCCAATTCTGGGCAAGAAAAGGAGTTTTTAGAATCAGTAAATCATCTTGGTCAAGTTCTAGCTGAGAGAAAAATTCATTTAGTGTATAGGGAAGGCAGCCTTAGGTTAAAGTGGGGATGTTAATAACTGTATTTTTAGGAGAAAGTCAAGTTTTGGGGGTCGTCCTCAAAGTTTTAGCAAATAGAAACATCATTGAAAATACAATTAGAGAGGAATTACAAGTCTCCATAATGTCTGATTGAATGAATGTCACATTTAAACATGCTAGTGCCTTCATTGCCTTACCAGATGATCTGTGCACATTACAAGAGTTCTTTTATATATCCTCTTGGGCTCAACTCATAGGTTTGTTAAATGTTAATTATTTTTATGACAAGTTGTTATCTTTTCTTAATCACTCTGTGGAACAGGAATTTCTAACATCTTTGGCTCGATAAATCATAATCTCTGCCACTACTGCTAAATAATTGATTGACCAACTATAATCTTTGACTTATGTAATTGATCCCTCCATGGGTCGCATAAATCGGTCAACTAAGAAAAGCCATTATTAATAGCATATTATTTTGTTTTGTTTTATTATTTCTTATATTTATTTAAGTGTATTTCAGGTTTGTTAGTGTTCAATGTTTTAGGTGATATCTTCTATACTCTATCTTTCTACCTTAAGACATTGAGGACAATGTCTCATTTTGGTTGGGGGGAAAGGGTAGTAGTTGATATTAAAAAAAATTAACTAACTATATTTTTTATTTCATAAAATATTTACAAAACTATTGTTATTAGAATGATAGAGTAAAGGAGTTCTTTAAAGTAACTTTTAGGATGTATCTTAGTAAACATTTTCTAATGATTGTTAGTAATATTCATAACAAGGTTTATGATACGAACCTTGTGATCACATGGTCACGCAACCTACACGCAAAGACGCCAATTCCTGGAAAGCCATGTAAATCAGGTTTGATAGAAGTGTGACACAAAGATAACTTGTACCTAGGCACTAGCACTATGGAAAACAGAAAACCCCACCCAACGAATATTGATTCGCGAACGAGAAGTATAACGATGACGCCACGAAGACAGTTGTTCTTCGATAAGTCCTTTTCAGTTTGTTAGAGAACCAAGGAAGGGAGATTATCCCACCAACACACAATAGGTGCAGGAAAGAAGTTTTATTGATCTGAATAGTCTTTTTTTTACATGTTTGGTTATGCCTCTATTTATAGTGATTTTGGACTTAAGAAACCCTTATGGACCCCCCTTAGGTGGACTTATATGTAGCCTACTTACAATTGACCCAACCAAGTAATAATAACCTAAAGACTAAGAAGAAAATAATAAAAATATAAAAATATGAAAATTACTATCCTAAATATGCTAGAATCAGATTTGTCACCATTAAAAAGTCCCAAATAGACTAGAAAATCTGATCAGAAGGTAGAATGCATTCTAAAGTCTTCTTTCCTTTTATAGCTCAGATGAATAAGGAATCCTTGTAAGAAAAGGATTCTAAAATATTAATGAATCCTTGCCATACTTGGAGATTTTATTACAGCTCATTGAAAATCCTTGTGGAATTAGAAAATTCCCAAATTAAGCTGGCACATCCTTTTAGGAAAAGAATCCTAGCCAAATAGGAAGTCCACAAGTCAAAAGGAAGCAAATAACAAAATTGGTACAACCTTTATTAACCCATATTGAGATACCTTCCCGAGCTCCGATTGATCTAAAAGTTTAACCCAAGGTAAAACAATATGTCAAGAGACTCCACATAAAATTTCAGCTTGATCCAACGATCTGATTGAGAATTATGACCCTTGCCGTAAAACTGGATAGTTGTACATTTTACATCAAAATCCAAATTTGACCTTGCTTGGATCGTATCATTCCCTCTCTTTTCAAGATGATTCATCCTCGAATCACCAATAAGTTGGATGAATAATTCGTTATCCTCATTTTGAAGCCTTTGGAGTTCTTTTTTTGCAAAAAATCATCGCCACCAACTTTGGATGAAAGTTGCAGCCATTCTATTTTGTGTATCATCATTGCAGTCCTTTTTCTCCTCTTTTTTTGAAGCTTGCTAGGCATTGATTATTGCCGAGAACACATCAAGTTCTTGCTTCATCTCCCTTAGAATACGGGATAGAGTCTTTGATTCTTTTTTTGGAACACTAATCTCTTTATCTCTTTCTTTTTGATACCACCTCTCCTTTTGAATCCGCCTTTTCTTTGGCCATATCACCTCATCAAAATACATTAAATCTCTTCAGTTTCTACACTGCAGAAAATCTTCTCGGTAGCTTATGGTCTCATCCTTAAAACCACCATCACAAATATCATCAAATTGAGGCTCAAAATCCTCATAATCAGCCCACCTTGGCCTTCCAGCCCTACTATCATTGTTAGATTTCCGTTTAACCCCAACCTTTCTCACATCTTGGGTACATGTTCCAGCCACTTTTCCATGTTTTCCCACCTTCTCAAGTCTGTCACACACGTTCCCCGTCATGAACTTCATGCTTTTCATCACTTTTGTCATGGCTTGCATTTGGAAAGTAAGTTCTCCCTCAGGATGAGGTGGTGTGTTTTTTTTATCTAACATGATAGTACCTACAAAAGTTGGTTAATGGTAAAAAAAATTATCCTCACGTCGCTCGTGTTTCACTCAAACACTCAATATCCTCACACACCTCTGGTCTCACCTTGCTGTTCTTACGAAACTAAAACCAACACCAAATAGAACCAACTTGGCATCGCAATCCAAATAGATATGTGACTCAAGAAGCAATAACAACTAGAAAACAAGCAAAACAAAACTGCGATGATAGTCTCGCGAGTAGCAAACAAGTCTGTCTGAAATATGAACGAAACTAAAGACTCGAATAAAAATAGAAACAAAAAATAAACAACACCCAAATATGATGGATATTATGGAAATAAATTGTAAGAAACGAAATCAATAGAAAGCAAGTGAATTTCAAATGTTGATGCAAGATAGACTCGTTCACGACAAGTCGGAATCTAGAACCTGAAGTAAATGATGTCTAATTGAGTTAAAATTTCAGATATAGTGTGATATCAATCCAAATAGACATAACATAAGTTTTGAGCAATTTATAATAAAGTTTGATATACTAACGTAAAAACGTTATGAATTAGACTTGGTTAGACTCAAATTTGAAACCCAAAACAAATGATATCCAATTGACCCAGAATTTGATATGTAATGTGATTAGGACCCCAATAATTAGAATATCGATTTTGAGCTAATTCCAAGTTGATTTGATCCAATTGTCTCTTGTTTAGTTTTATACGGCAGAATCAAATAAATGTCTTTTTGAACAATTTTTCTTTTCTTTTGTTTTTGATGCTACTCATATATTTTGAATAATAATAGAATGAAATAACAATTTTTTTTCTTTTTATATGCTGCAAATTTAAGGAGAAGAAGAAATTGGATACTAAGGAATTTTTGCGGAATTAACAAGAAACGAAAATTTCAGGAGGATATAACCTGATTAATGGAGCCAAGCTCTGATACCAAATAATGTGAACCTCGTGATCACATGGTCACGCAACCCACACACAAAGACGCCAATTTCCAGAAAGCCATGTAAATCAAGTTTGATAGAAGTGTGACACAAAGATAACTTGTACCTAGGCACCAGCACTATGGAAAATAGAAAACCCCCACCCAACGAATATTGATTCGTGAATGAGAAGTATAACGATGACGCCACAAAGACAGTTGTTCTTCGATAAGTCATTTTCAGTTCGTTAGAGAACCAAGGAAGGGAGATTATCCCACCAACACACAATAAGTGCAGCAAAGAAGTTTTATTAATTTGAATAGTCTTTTTTTTACATGTTTGGTTATGCCTCTATTTATAATGATTCTAGACTTAAGAAACCTTAATGGACCCCCCTTAGGTGGACATATATGTAGCCCACTTACAATTGACCCAACCAAGTAATAATAACCCAAAAACTAAGAAGAAAATAATAAAAATATAAAAATATGAAAATTACTATCCTAAATATGCTAGAATCAGATTTGTCACCATTAAGAAGTCTCAAATAGACTAGAACATCTGATCAGAAGGTAGAATGCATTCTAAAGTCTTCTTTCCTTTTGTAGCTCGGATGAATAAGGAATCCTTGTAAGGAAAGGATTCTGAAACATTAATGAATCCTTGCCACACTTGTAGATTTTATTACAGCTCATTGAAAATCCTTGTGGAATTAAAAAATTTCCAAAATAAGCTGGCACATCCTTTTAGAAAAACGAATCCTAACCAAATAGGAAGTCCAGAAGTCAAAAGGAAGCAAATAATAAAATTCATACAGCCTCTATTAACCCATATTGAGATGCCTTCCCGAGCTCCGATTGATCTGAAAGTTTAACCCAAGGTAATACAATATGTCAGTAGACTCCACATAAAATTTCAGCTCGATCCAACGATCTGATTAAGAATTATGACCCTTGCCGTAAAACTGGATAGTTGCACATTTTACATCAAAATCTAAATTTGACCTTGCTTGGATCGTATCAGTTTATCAGATACTTCTATTAAAATATTCGAGTTTATAAACTCTTGCATTATTATCAATTGATCATGCTCGTATACTCATTTAACAAGTATTCTTAAACCTTCATTTGTATATACACACTTTAACATATAATTGTGGGTTGCATATTGGATTATTACATTATTTATATTCTTTTGTTAAAGGTAACAACTAAAAAAAAAGGGTAGTATATAATTTTTATAAAAAAATGATAATAAATATAATTATATAAATAAATAAAAACATAGATAAGTTTGGTTTCATAGCCTCTCTAACCTGAACAATTAAACCAAAGGGGTATTTTAGCACTCAATACCCTAAAATCAATTAACTTGAGAGCTATTGGCTCAACGCTTGATACATTAGTTGAGAAAGAAAGCTTAAGAAAATCAAACTCTACACTATAAATGTATCAGTATCTATAACCCAAGTTATTAAACTCGAAGGGGTGTCTCAACATCTAATGCCCTAAGATCAACTAGTCTAGGAGTCATTGGCCAAAAACTCGTTACATAGATTAAAGACACATTGTGTTATATGTATATATATTAAAAAAATAAAAGAAAAGGATAATAATCCCAATCTAAGGAAGTTAACCATAAACATTAGAACAAAATTAAGTTTTCATCCAAGTAAAGCCCCATAACTATGTGTTCATATATTGAGTACAAAAGTAATGTTTATTAATATCTTGGTAAAGAGGTATAGAACAGATATATAAATTTAATGAGAGTTATTTATCTAGATAGATTAATAGAAGTTGAATGATTAATGCCTTGCTTTGTGGAATTTGCAAATTATTTTTCTATTTTAATGCTTTGATTACTAGAAACTAGTAATAAGCTGATTTAGATTTGCTCTATATAAATGGTATAATAATAAATATAGTATAAATTTAATATAGACTTCAATGTTTGATACTAACATGTTTTATATATGTTATCTTTTTCACTTTTAATACTTTACTTGTTAAACAACTAGTCTAAATTTATATTGTATAACACTTGATATAACAAATACTTAGCATTTTCATAGCCCAACCGTATGGTATAACCGACACTTGTGCTATAAAATGAACTAAATTTGTTGTTAACATAAGTTATAATCATGAATACCTGATAATATTTACAATTATTAACATTATTCAAATAAGATAACTAATGTAATCATGTTAACAACTTATAATCTAATTGGAACCTCTTTTGTGTGTTATTTTCTAATGAGTAATAAAAAGAGTTTATACTATACTTGTTTGAAATATCATTCGTAGATACTCTAACCTTGATATTTATTTTTATCATTGTTTAATCCTCATATTAATCTTATCATCTCAAAGTTGTCATGAATTTCTTTATTATTATTGTTGTTGTTTATAATTTATCCAGTTAACCTCCTTATGGTTCGACCCTAGTCTTACTAGGTTATTTATTACTTTGACGCTCCTGCACTTGAGAGAAGACATCAATCTTTGGTCATGTCAAGTTTTGGCGCCATTGCCGGGGTGGTAAATTCCTATATAAATTATAGTATTTATTTTATTATCTTTTTTTATTTTTCATGAATCGAACTTTGTTTATTTTGTTTTGTTTCTTCTTCTTTTGTTTTCTTCTTCCTTTTATTCTCTTCCTACATGTGTATGAGACTGTAGTCATGTACATTAAGTGGTACACTTCATAGGGTATCCTTATAATTTTAAGAAAATATGGCTAAAGAAGATAGCTAGTTGCTTCATAATGAGAATGATGAGAACAATTGTATTAGAACACTTAGAGAACACATGAATCCCACAAGAACAAGTGCACCATCATGCATAGTTTCCCTTTTAATGCATTTCATTTTAATTTTAAGTCAGATATTATTAAACTTTTACCTTTTTCTCATGGCTTAGATTTTGAAAATTCATACTTGTATTTAAGGGAATTTGAGGAGGTTTGTAACACCTATAATGACGCAAATTATAGCATGATGAAAAAAGATAAAGCTAAAACATGGCTACAAAATTTGAGACCTAGATTCATTCGTGCTTGGGGTGAAATGCAACAATAGTTATTAAAGAAGTTTTTTTCTTCTCAAAAAACAAACTCTTTCAAAAAACAAATCACCACTTTCACTCAAAAGCTAGGAGAAA
Source organism: Populus ilicifolia (assembly GCA_015708895.1). Classification (NCBI taxonomy): domain Eukaryota; kingdom Viridiplantae; phylum Streptophyta; class Magnoliopsida; order Malpighiales; family Salicaceae; genus Populus; species Populus ilicifolia. The sequence goes on from SRLM01000102.1 coordinate 35,774, forward strand.
TATTTTATCAATGTTAGGATAGATATCGAGAGTTGCTCAATACTCTTCCTCATCATGTTTTTGAAAATAGAGATTCATTTTACATTTTTATGAAGGGTTAACACCTAGAGATAGGCAAATGGTTGAATTGATGTGCAATGAAACTTTTGAAGATAAAGACCTTGATGAAGCAATGGAGAACTTAAACTGATAAGCTAAAAATGCTCAAAATTAGGATACCACAGGAACTTATAAGGCACTGAGTAAAACTCAACTTCATAAATCTAGTAGAGATATGTTCAACCTTAGGAAAGATCATGACCTCCAAACAAAGTTGCATATTTAGCTATAAAAGTCGAGGCACTAGAATTAAAAAGTGTGGTTAATTAAAATCTGTTCAAGATATTGGGTGTCAAATCTGTGAAACAAATGAACACTCAACCAATGACTACCCAACTTTGCCTTCTATTAAGGAATGTCTTCATGAACAAGTTTATGCTTTAAATAGATTTCAAAGGCTTAATCATAACCCATACTCGTAAACATACAACCCTGGTTGGAGAAATCACCTAAATTTTAGGTGGAAGAGTGATATTAATAATGCACAAACTTCACAACCATAGTTTCAAACACACTATAATTTCTTAAATTCTTATGGATATGCAGCTCCTTATGCTCCACCTCCTAGCAGAAATCTTGAGGAAATATTGAATGCATTCATGAAAAGCAAGAGAAAATTAATACTCAACTTGCTCAAAACATGACAAATTTTAAAGATATTGTTGCAAAATTGACATCTGCTCTTAATTTTCAAGAGAAAGGTAAGTTTCCATCTCAATCACAACAAAATCCAAGGGGCAATATAATGCAAATGCAAGTAGTTTTGCAAGCCAATACTTGGATCAAGTCAAATCATTCATCACTCCTCAGAGTGGTAAGGTTAAAAAAACCCACTTTTGAACCTTGCGAAAAAGATGATAAGTCAATCTCTTAGGGTAAGGAAGAGGTTGAATCTGAATATTTTAAAGAAAAGACTAATTCCCTATTAGCACTTCCATTTCCTCATGTCATGACCAAACAAAAAAAAGTCAATCACAACTCTGAAATCTTTCAAACTTTCAAATAGGTAAGGATCAATAGACCTTTATTAGATGCTATTAAATAGGTTCCTTCTTATGCTAAATGTTTGAAAGATTTATGCAGTGTGAAGAGAAAATTAAATGTGAAAAAGAAAGCCTTTTTAGCCGAACAAGTAAGTATCATTCTTTAGAACAATAATGCTTTGAAATATAAAGACCCTGGTTATCCTATAATTTCTTACTTTATTGGAGAACATAAAATTAAAAGAGCCTTACTTGATCTTGTAGCTAGTGTGAATTTACTTCGATATTTAGTTTTTTTTAGGTGAGTTAAAACCAACTTCTATAACTCTTTTACTTGCAGATAGATCTGTAAAAGTGTCTAGAGCAATAGTTGAAGATGTGTTAGTACAAGTCAATAAATTCATTTATCCTGTGGATTTTATTGTCTTGAACACACAACCTATTGAAGCATATAATTCATTTCCTGTTATTTTTGGACGTCCATTTCTCGCAACTTCTAACGCATTAATTAACTATAGCAATGGATTGATAAAGTTGTCATTTGAAAATATGACATTGGAGATGAATATTTTTAACATTTGCAAGCAAGCTGGAGATGATAATGATTTACAAGAAGTAGATCATATTGAAGAATTAGTTTATGATTAACTTGAGTATATTTTAAGTAAAATTAAATTGGATGAATTTGAAGATTTGTAAATGTTTATTCTTAGGAAGAAATCACAAATGAAAAGGGCACTAAAAATGTTGATACGAATCTTATGTGAAAAGTGACAATAGATTCGACATCTAACTTCACACCAATCAATGATTACTTTCCTAATGAATCTTTACTTTCTTTTGGTTCAATGCCTTGGTTTGCTAAAAATATCATTTTTCTTGCTTCAAGATTTTTGTTAGCTCATTTGGATAACCAAGATAAAAAAAAGTTTTGAGCGATGTGCAAAACTTTTATTGGGATGACCGTATTTATTTAAATATAGTCTTGATCAAATATTTGAAAGATGCATTCCTGATAATGATGTAAGTAGTGTCATTAAATTTTGTCATTCTAAGGCATGCAGGAGTCATTTCTCATAAAAATAGATTACTGCTAAAATCTTACAAAGTGGACTCTATTAGCCCTCTATATTCAAGGACTCACATGTGTTTTGCAAACCTTATGAAAATTATCAAAAGTCAAGATTTGTTTTAAAACATAAGGAATCATTAGATAATCTTCTATTGACTTTTGAGACATATCCTAGTAAATATGTGCATTGTGCATTTCATCACTTATGACCTCATTCCATAAAGAACATGCTCAATGTAGTTGGGAATCTAACTAAAAAAAATCATGTTTGCTAGTTTGTAAAAAAACTGGATAAGAAGCTTATCTTTGGCCCGTAGAGGGCGTTTAAGTCGTTCTTGGACGTAAAACCAAGGGAAGATGTGAGCCATAATCACAATTACATGTTCATACATATGCTTTTTCTCAAAAAATTAAAAATAAAATAAGAATAAAATAAATAAATTAATTAAGAAAGAGAGAGAGAGTATGAGACTGCAACTAGCTTACATATAGATGGTATGATTCTATTTTCAAATTTTCATTTTCATTTCTACTCATCATATGCATTCAATAGATATAAAAGCGTGTAGAAATGGCAGGTTCCTTAAGTTATCACATGAAAAACATTTATGTTTTCGGTGGATTCAATCCTGAGAAGGAAATAGAGTTTTTAGAATTAATAAATAATCTTGGTCAGGTACTAATTGAGAGAAAGACTTATTTAGTATATAGGAGAGGTAGCCTTAGGTTAATAGGGGGAGTGTCAATAACTGTATTTTTAGTAGGTAATTAAGTTTTTGGGGTTGTCCCTAAAGCTTTAGCATAAGAGAACATCATTGAAAAAACAATTGGAGAGGAACTAACAGGTCTTCACAATCTCTTATCAAATGAATGAAATGTTTAAACACGTTGATGCCTTCATTGCCTTACCAGGTGGTCTAAGCATATTGAAAAAAAATCTTTCATATAACCTCTTAGGCTCAACTGCACATTCACCATAAACTCATAGGTTTGTTAAATGTTAATGGTTTTTATGATAAATTATTGTCTTTTCTTGATCATGCTGTGGAACAGGAATTTCTAACATCTTTGGCATGATAAATTATAATCTCTACTGTTGCTACTAAACAATTGATTGACCAACTAGAATCTTTCACTCTTGTAATTGATCCCTCTATGAGTCATATAAATTGGTCAACTAAGAAAAGCCATAAAAAACTTAGATTGGATTTGAGCCTTTATTTGTGATTCGTTGTGTCTTTTGATTTTTTAATAGTATATTATTTTGTGTTTTGTTATTTCTTATATTTGTTTAAATATGTTTCAGGTTTGTTCGTGTTTGGTATTTCAGGTGATGTCTTCTATACTCTATCTTTCTATCTTAGGATATTAAGGATAATGTCTCATTTTGGTTGGGAGGGGAGGGTAGTAGCTGATATTAAAAAAAAACTAATTGTGTTTTTTATTTCGTAAATCACTTGGAAACTATTGTTACTAAGATGGCAAAGTGACACGACGAAACAAATTGATGTCTTCTACCAAGTGCAGGAGTGTCGAAGTAATAAATAACACGACAAGACCGGGGTCGAACCACAGGGAGGTTATTGTACAAATTATAAATATCAACAATACAACAACAACAATAATAACAATAACAACAATAACAACAATAATAGTTATAACAACAACATCAACAACAACAACAACAACAACAACAACAACAACAATAATAATAATAATAATAAAGAAAGAGAAGAAGATGATGATGATGATGATGATGATGATAACTTGGAGATAGAATATTAAAGTAAAGATTAAATAATGATAATAATAAATGTCAAGGTTAGAGGTTCCCCTAATGGTATGTCAAACAAGTATAGTATAAACTCTTATTGTTCAATTGGAAACCACACATAAAAGAGGTTTCAATCAGATTATAGATTGTTAACATGATTACATTAGTCATCTTATTCAATTAATGCTAATACTTGTAAATTTCATCAAGCATTCATGATTATAACTTATGTTAACAACAAATCAAGTTCCTTTCATAGCTTAGGTGTCGGTTATTCCATACAGTATGGGCTATGAAAATGCCAAGCATTTGTTGTACCAATTGTTATACAACATAAATCAAGATTAGTCATTTAACAAGCAAAGTATTAAAGAGTGAACAAGATAACAAATATAAAACATGTTAGTATTAAACATTAAAGTCCATATTAAGTTTATACCATACTTATTCTTACACCATTAGTGTAACCTTTTCACCTTGACATAATTAACTTAGCTAGACATAATGAAAGAAAGAAAAATAGATAAACAAAATAAGAACATAAAAGTTAACTAAAGAAAGGAAAGGAAATGAAAGGCATAAACTTGATATTAATGAAAACAAAGCATAAAGAATACAAAGAGAGAAAACAAGAGCATGATCTTGATCTGGACACCAAGATGCCTAAATGCATGGCAAATGCCTCCTTTTATAGGCCAAAATTGGGAACTATTGATTTGATGACTAATTGATGAGTAGATGGCCAACCCTTGACTTGGTGACAATCCTTATCTTCTCTTGTCTACCCAAAACGTCATTGATGACATCAAAATTAGAGCCACTTGAAAACATGAAAGTTCTAGGCAATTGTCTCAACTTTCTTATGTAAAACATGCAGCTCATTTCAACTTCTAGAACTCCAGATATGGCCAAAATACTGAACAGTGCTCGGGCTGGAAGACAGATTCGGGTTTCTTTGTTGTTGCAACAATTTGGACTTGAAAATAGCCTTTTTAGATCTTGGGCTCCATAGGAAAGTTGTAGGCCTATGTCTTACCTTTCCATCCATATAAAGTAGACCTAAATCTGAGATCTATAGCTCCAGATATGACCCAATTACCGAACAGTGTTCCGGTTTGGATTGCACCGACATCTCTTTTCTAAGTTTGATCATCTCTTTGCCTTTGCAATTGAAGTTCTTAAAGTCATCAATCAATCCTTTCATTTATGTGATAGGCCTGCATTTAAAATGGACATTTACCACAAATTAAAGGTATCTTATATTATTAGATAGATTATTATAAAACGTACTTTAGTTAAGGAGTTATTGATACTTTAAGTGCAAAATGATGATATAAAACCATGATAAAAATGCACTTTTGAGTACTAATCACACCCCCCAACTAGCTTATTACTAGTCCCTAGTAATCAAAGCGTTAAAATAGAAAGGCAATTTGCAAATTCCACAAAGCAAGGTATTCATCATTTAACTTCCATTACTCTATCCAGATAAACAAACTCTTGTTAGATTTATATACCTGCTCAATACCTCTTAACAAGATATTCATAAACCTTTCTTTTGTGCTCAATGTATCAACACATAATTATGGGGCTTTTCTTGGAAGAAAACAAAATTTTTGTTCTAATGTTTAAGGTTAACTTCCTTGGGTTGGGATTATTATTTTTGTTTTTTTTTTTTAATATACAATAATTTAAAACACCATGCGTCTTTAACCCATGTAATGAGCTTTCAGCTAATGACTCCCAGACCAGTTGGTCTTAGGGCATTAGGTGTTAAGACACCCCTATGAGCTTAGTAACTCGGGTCGCAGATACTGATATGTAGATAGTGCAATGTTTGATTCCCTTAAGGTTTTCTCCTCAACCCATGTAACAAGCGTTGGGTCAATAGCTCCCAAGTCAGTTGACATTAGGGTATTAGGTGTTAAAACACCCCTTCGGGCTTAATTACTTAGGTTAGGGAGGCTACAAAACCAAACTTATCTACATTTTTATTATTATCATTCATTTTTTTCTCTTTTTTTTTCTTTTTTTTAATTATATACTATCTCTTTCCCTTAGTTGTTACCTTTAACAAAAGAACATAAATAATGTAATAATCCAATATGCAACCCACAATTATATGTTGAAGTGTGTATGTGTAAATTAAGGTTTAAGAATACATGTTAAACAAGTATATGAGCAGACTTAAGTGATAACAATGCAAGAGTTTGTAAATCTAAATATTTCAAGAAGTATTATGATAGACCTTGTTACGAATGGTTACTAAGATGCGTCTCAAGAGTCACTTTAACAAAAGAGCTCCTTTACTTCGTCATCCTAATAACAACCATTTTGCACATGCTTTATGAAATAGAAAGAAGACATTATCCTCAATGTTTAAAGGAAGAAAGATAGAGTATAGAAGATATCACCTGAAATAACGAACACTAACAAACCTGAAACACACTGAAACAAATATAAGTAATTACAAAACACAATAATAAAACCAAAAGATAGAAAGATTCACAAATGAAGGCTCAAATCCAATCTAAGCTTTTTATGGCTTTCCTTGGTTGACCAATTTATGCGACTCATGGAAGGATCAATTACAGGAACGAAAGATTGTAGTTGGTCAATGAATTGTTCAGCAGTAGTAGCAGAGATTATGATTTGTCGTGTAGAAGATGTTAGAAATTCCTGTTCCACAATGTGATCAAGAAAAGACAACAACTTATCATAATAACCATTAATATTTAACAAACCTATGGGTTTATGGTGAATGTGCAGTTGGGCCCAAGAGGAAATATGAAATATCTCTTCCAATGTGCCTAGAACACCTGGTAAAGCAATGAAGGCATTAACATGGTTAAACATTGCATTCATTCGAGCTGACATTGTACGGACCTGAAGTTCCTCTCCAATTATTTTTCCAATGATGTCCCCTTGTGCTAAAGCTTTTGGACGACCCCTAAAACATGACTACCTCCTAAAAATGCAGCTATTGACACACCTCTCATTAACCCAAGACTGCCTCCCCCATATATTGAAATTTTCTCTCAGCTAACACTTGACCAAGATGATTTGCTGATTCTAAAAACTCCTTTTCTTTCCTAGGACTAGATCCACCGAAAACACAAATATTTCTTATGTGATGACTTGAGGAACTTGCCATTTCTACACACTTCAGTATTTGTTAAATGTGTGGGCTGAGTAAAAATGAAAGGAAAAGAGGGTTTTATAGATGAGAAATTAGAAAGACAATCATACCACCTATATCTAGGTTAGCTAGAGTCTCACACACTCTCTCTCTCTTTTATTTATTTATTTATTTATTTATTTACTTTTTAAAAAAAACATGTATATGTACAAGTAATTGTGATTGTGGCTCACATCTTCCCTTGGTTTTACGTCCAAGAACGGCTTAAACGCCCTCTATGGGTCGAGGATAAGCTTCCCATCCAGTTTTCTTAAAAACTAGCAAACATGGTCTTTTTTAGTTAGATTGCCAAGACTAAGTCGATCATGTTCTTTATAAAATAGTGGCCATAAATCATGCATTGCACGATGCACATCTCCACTAGGATGTGTCTCAAGAGTCAATAGAAGGTTATCTAAAGACTCCTTACTTAGGCCATCCTTAATGAATTGTATTTTATCATCACGGTTTATAGATACCATTCCTAAAGAACGACATTGTGTATTACAAGTCCAGTCGTTTTGCACGATGTTTCTTCGTAAAAGGGCTTTTACCTGTTCCAGGCATATGTGAAATAAAGGAGTTAGAGGACTCACCTGATAATCGGACGTTTGCTTTAATCAACCAGCGAATATCTTCAGGAATTCCATGATTCCTTAACAATCTCAATCTTGCACATCTAGCACGGTAAATTTTTTTAATCGCATTCTTAGGCAGAGCGGGAAAATACTTTTTCAATTTTGTAAGATTAGTGTCCATTTTCAAATGAGAATTGGAAAAGAGATTCAAAGAATTTTAAGATATTCAGTACTAATCACAAAGTAAGAAGAAATTTTATTGATTCTTGAGACATATCATGGTAAACATTTTTCAATGGTTATTTGCAATATTCATAACAAGATCTATCAAAGTACTTCTTAAGATATTCAGGTTTACAAACTCTCATAATATATCACTTAATTCTGATCATATACTTATTTAACAAGTATTTTTAAACCTTCATTTTCATACATACACTTTAACATATAATTATGGGTTGGTCATTGAATTATTACATTTTTTATGTTCTTTTGTTTCTAGATCAAGATCATGCTCTTGGTTTCTCTCCATATATTTTTGTAAAGCTTAATTTTTATTTTCATTAATATCTTATTTATGTCTTTCATTTCCTTTCCTTTACTTAGTTAACTTTTATTTTATTTATGTTCATATCTTGTTTATTTATGTTTCTCTCTTTCATTATGTTTAGCTAAGGTTATTATGTTAATGTGAAAAGGTTACACTAATAGTGTAAGAATAAGTATAGTGTAAACTTAACATGGACTTTCATGTTTGATACCAACATGTTTTGTATTTGTTATCTTATTCGCCCTTCAATACTTTGCATGTTAAATTACTAATTTAGATTTATGTTGTATAACACTTGGTAGAACAAATGCTTGACACTTTTATAGCACAAACCGTATGGTATAACCAACACCTATGCTATGAAAGGAACTTCATTTGTTATTAACATAAGTTATAATCATTAATACCTGATAACATTTACAAGTATCATCATTATTCAAATAAGATAACTAATGTAATCATGTTAACAATTTATAATCTGATTGGAACATCCTTTATGTGTGGTTTCCATTTAAGTAATAAGAGTTTATATTATACTTGTTTGAAATACCATTAGTGAATCCTCTAATCTTAACATTTGTTGTTATCATAGTTTAATCCTTATATTGATCTTCTATCTTAAAGTTCTCATCAACTTCTTCTTTTTCTTCTTCTTCTTTTATTACTCCTCCTCCTCCTCCTCCTCCTCCTCCTCCTCCTCCTACTACTACTACTACTACTACTATTACTATTTTATTGTTGTTGTTGTTGTTGTTGTTGTTGTTGTATTGCTGTTATTTATAATTTATACAATTAACCTCCATGTGGTTCAACTCCAGTCTTGTTAGGCTATTTATTACTTCGACACTCCTACACTTGAGAGAAAACATTAATCTTTTGGTAGTGTCACAAGCATTTGTTGTACCAAGTGTTATACAACACAAATCTAAATTAACCATTTAACAAGCTAGTTATTAGGAATTAATAAGATAAAAATAAGTATAAGACTTATTAATAGCAAGTTGTTTTGGATATAAGTATTGAAGTACATATTAAGTTTATTTTATTCTTTATATTAACACCATTAGTAAAACATTATCACCTTGACATAATAAACTTAGTTAAACATAAAAAAGAAGTGAAACATAAATAAACAAGAGGATAACATAATTATATAAGTATAGTAAAGGAAATAAAAGGCATAAACAAGAGAATATCGAAAGCAAAACTTAAGAAATATAAAAATATAAAGAAAAAGAGCAAGAACATGATCTTAATCTGAAAACCAATATGCATAAATAGATGGCAAATGTCTCCTTTTATAGGCTAAAATTTCAAACTATTGATTTGTTGACTAATTGTTGAGTGGTTGGTCACATCTTGGCAATCCTTATTTTCTTGTTTGAACAAATCATCATTGCTAACATCAAAATTTAAACAAATTATCTTCATGATAGTTCTAGAAAATTGTCTTAACTTTCCAGCAAAAAAAATTAGTGTACTTGAACTTCTAGAACTTATGATATGGGTTGAACACTAAACACTGTTTGGATTGCAGGATAGATTCGAACTTCTCCATTGTTGCAACAATGTGAACTTGAAAATGGTGTTTTTGAATCTTGGACTCTCATAAAAATTTTAGGTCTATGTCTTAACTTTCCATCTATATAGAGTAGACCTAAATCTAAGTTCTATAACTCTAGTTATGATCTAACAATTGATCGGTATTCTAGTTTGAACTGAACTAACATCTTTTTTTAAGTTTAACCCTCTCTTTGTCTACATTTAACGAACATTTACCATAAATTAAAGGTATCATATATTATTAGACTTGTTATTATAAAACATGTTATAGCTAAGGAGTTAGTGATACTTTAAATTCAAAATAATGATATAAAACCTTGATAAAAATACACTTTTAAGTACTAATTAATCTCATGATAGATCGACCCCAGTCTTACTAAGTAATTTATTACTTTGACATACCTGCACTTGGGATAAGACATCAACTCTTTGATCTTGTCAAGAACCTACATGAAGACACAAGGGTTCTACCCAAGTGAAGTTCTTTATTGTTACGTAAAATTATAAAAACAATGAAGCACCATCATATGACTTGTCTAAGATATGTCATTCCATAAGGACTCGGGGTGATAAAATTATGAGGTTCATTTATGCCAAACATCAATTTTACTTGCATTCTTTTTTGGTGGCATGATTGTTGATTAATGAGATAGAAGTTAAATTTAGTCTTACTAGGCATGCCAATATATTGTTTTCATAGATAATCTTGTGATCAACCATTTACTAAAAAATTAACCAATTATTAATTATCTCATTAATATTAACATGATCAAAAGATTGATGTCTGCTTCCAAGTGTATGAGTGTTAAAGTAATAAATAATACAATAAGATTAGGGTTGAACTACAGAGAGGTTAACTATATAAATTATAAACAACAACAACAATAAAAACGTTAAAGAGGACTTTGAAATATAAAATTAATGTGAGGATTAAACAATAATAAAAACAAATATCAATGTTAGAGGATCCACTAATGGTATTTCAAACAAGTATAGTATAAACTCTTTTTTATTACTTAACTAGAAACTACACACAAAGAAGGTTTCAATCGGATTATAAATGATTAACATGACTATATTAGTTATCTTATTCGAATAATATTAATACTTATAAATGTAACTTATATTAATAACAAATCAAGTTCTTTTCATAACACATGTGTACGTTATAACCATACAATTGGTAATGAAAGTATCAAGCATTAGTTGTACCAGGTGTTATACAACATAAATCTAGATTAATCATTTAACAAGCAAAATATTAAAAGTGAACAAGATAACAAATACAAAACATGTTAGTATCAACATTAAAGTCCATGTTGAGTTTACACTATACTTATTCTTACACCATCAATGTAACTTTTTCACCTTGACATAATAAACTTAGCAAAACATAATGAAGAAGAGAAATATAAATAGATAAGATAAGAACATAAATAAGATATAAGTTAACTAAATAAAGAAAAGGAAATAAAAGGCATAAGCAAGAGATTAATTAATGTAAAACTTAAACATTACAAAAATATAAAGAAAGAAAGAAAGAACATGATCTTGATCTAAAAAACAAGATGTCTAAATGCATGGTAAATGCCATCTTTTATAAGCTAAAATTTAGAACTATTGATTTGTTAATTAATTGTTAAGTGGGTGATCATATCTTCATTTGATGACAATCCTTATCTTCTTATCTATTCAAAACATCATTGCTGACATTAGAATTTAAACAGACTTTTCACATGAAAATTCTAAGAAATTGTCTTAGCTTTACAAAAAAAATGAGGTCATTTAGACTTCTAGAACTTAAGATATAGGCTAAATACTAAACAATATCTAAGCTACAAGACAAATTCAAACTTCTCTGTTGTTGCTACAATTTGAACTTGAAAACAACCTTTTTGAATCTTAGCTTTCCATCCATATAGAGCAGACCTAAGTCCAAGTTCTACAACTCTAGTTATAATCCATTGACTGAATCCAATGACTGAATAATGTTCTAGTTTGGATTTAACTAGCATCTCTTTTCTAAGCTTGGCCCTCAACTTATCTTCTAAATTTCAAAAATTAAATTCATCAATCAATCCTTTGATTTATGTGATAAGCCTGCATTTAATATAAATATTTACCATAAATTAAAGGTATCTTATAGTATTAGACTTATTAATATAAAACATGTTAGTTAAGAAGTTATTGATACTTCAAGTGCAAAATACTAATATAAAACCTTGATAAAAATATATTTTTAAATACTAGTCAAATATACTATCCATTATGTCTCTTTCTTTCAAATAATAAAAAACTACAATTAGAAACTTAATCTCAAACTAAGGCATATAGTACCATCACAATACTAAACAAAGTGTAGGCATCTCACGATTTCAAATCTTAAAAAAGGTAAACCATTCTCACTCAATGCCAAGAAAAAAACAAATAGGAGAAGAAAACAAATAAAGTAGGAAGATAAAAGAATGCTTATAAAAAGAAAGGAAATAAAATCAATACTAAAATAAGATATTTTAAATAAAATTGCATAAATAAATTACATATATAGAGTTAGTCGTCTTTTTAGTAACTGGATGACATTTATATTATATTGGTGTAGTGTTTGAATTCTATGAAAACATCTTATTCAAATCCTATACAAATTGTTTATATAAGATAAGGAGCTTAAACATTGAATCCTAATACAATTTAATACAAATTGTTTATATAAGATAAGGAGCTTAAACATTAAATCCTAATACAATTTATGTCCTTGTTGATAAATATATGAATCCTAACTAATCTAACATTTTGATTGACAAGATTAAAAGATTAATGTCTTCTCTCAAGTGCAAGAGTGTCGAAGTAATAAAGAACCTGTCAAGACTGAGATTGAACCACAAGGAGGTTAATTGTATAAATTATAGATAACAATAATTCAATAACAATAGTAACAATAATAACAATAGTAGTAGTAGTAGTACTAATAATAATAGTAATAATAGTAATAAAAGAAGAAGTTGATGAGAACTTTAAGATGCAAGATAAATGTAAGAATTAAACAATAATAACAACAAATATGAAGGTTTGAAGATCTACTGATGGTATTTAAAACAATTATAATATAAACTCTTATTACTCAAATAAAAACCACACACAAAGGAGGTTTCAATTGGCTTATGAATTGTTAACATAATTATATTAGTTATCTTATTCGAATAATGTTAATACTTGTATATGTTGTCAGGCATTCATGATTATAACTTATGTTAACAACAAATCAAGTTCCTTTTATAGCATAGGTATAGTTTATACCAAACGGTTGAGTTATGAAAGTACCAAGTATTTGTTGTACCAAGTGTTATACAACATAAATCTAGATTAGTCATTTAACAAGCAAAGTATTAAATTACTAATCTAGATTTATGTTGTATACTTGGTATAACAAATGCTTGGCACTTTCATAGCATATACTGTATGGTATAACCGACATCTGAGCTATGAAAGAAACTTTACTTGTTGTTAACATAAGTTATAATCATGAATGTCTGATGAGATTTACAAGTATTAACATTAATCGAATAAGATAGCTAATGTAATCATGTTAACAATTTATAATTTGATTGAAACCTCTTTTGTATGTGGTTTCCAATTGAATAATTAAAGTTTATACTATACTTGTTTGACATACCATTAGTGGATCCTCTAATCTTGATATTTGTTGACATCATTATTTAATCATTAGATTAATCTTCCATTTCAAAGTTCTCATCAGCTTCTTCTTCTTCTTTTTCTTTAGTATTATTATGATTATTACTATTACTATTACTATTATTGTTATTATTGTTATCTATAATTTATACAATTAACCTCCATGTGGTTTGATCTCGGTCTTACTAGGCTATTTATTACTTCGACACTCCTGCACTTGTGAGAAAACATCAATCTTTTGGTTGTGTCAAGTTTTTGGCACCGTTACCATGGAGGTAAGTTCTTGTACAAATCATAGTATTTATTTTATTTTCTCTTTTTGCTTTTCTTATATATAACTTTGTTGCTTTTTCTTGTTTCTTCTTTTGTTTTCTTCTTTCTTTTATTCTATTCCTACACGTGCATAAGAGTATGGTCATCATGTACATTAAGTGGTAGACTTTGTAGGGTATCCTCATCATTTTGAGAAAATATAGCCAAAAGAAATAATCAATCACTTTATAATAAGAAAAATGAGAATAACCATGTTAGAACATTTAAAGACCATACGAATCCCACAAGAACAAATGCACCATCATGCATAATTTTTCCTCTTCATGCATCCCATTTTAATTTTAAGCCAGACATTATTCAACTTTTACCTTCTTTTTATGGCTTAGATTTAGAAAATTCATACTTGCATTTAAGGGACTTTACGAAGGTCTGTAACACCTATAATGACTTAAATTATAGCATAAATACCATCAGATTAAAGCTTTTCATTATAGCATAAACACCATTAGATTAAAGCTTTTTCTTTTTTCATTACAAGATAAAGCTAAAATATGACTACAAAATTTGAGACCATGATCCATTCGTGTTTGGGATGAAACGAAAAAATAGTTTTTAAAGAAGTTTTTCTCATCTCATAAAACAAACTCTTTCAAAAAACAAATCACCACTTGCACTCAAAAACTAGGAGAAACATTTTACCAATGTTGGGATAGGTATCAAAACTTGCTTAATACCTGCCCTCATCATCATTTTGAAATGTGGAGATTGATCTCATATTTTTATGAAGGGTTAACACCTAGAGATAGTCAAATGATTGAATTGATGTGTAATGGAATTTTTAAAGATAAAGACTCTAATGAAACAATGGAGTACTTAGACTTGTTAGTTGAAAATACACAAAATTAGGATACTGTAGGTACTTATAAGGCACCAAGTAAAACTCAACCTCACACATCTAGTGGAGGTATGTACAATCTTAAGGAAGATTATGACCTCCAAGCCAAGTTTGCATCTTTAGCTAAAAAAGTCAAGGCACTAGAATTGAAAAAGAGTGGTCAATTAAAATATGTTCAAAACATTATATGTCAAATATGTGAAACAAATAAACACTTAACCAATGACTATCCAACCTTGCCTTTTTTTAAAGAATGTCTCCATGAACAAGCTCATGCTTTAAATAGTTTTCAAAGGCCCATCCACAACCCATACTCGCAAACATACAACCCTAGCTGGAGAAATCACCCAAATTTTAATTGGAAGAGTGATAATAACAATGTATAAACTTCACAGCCACCATTTCAAGCACATCATAATTTTTAAAATTCTCATGGATATATACCTCCTTATGCTCCACCTTCTAGAAGAAATCTTGAGGAAACATTGCATGCATTCATTGAAAAGCAAGAGATAATTAATACTGAACTTGCTCAAAACATGATAGATTTTAAAGATAATTTTGCAAATTTAACATCTGCTCTCAGTTTTCAAGAAAAAGGTAAATTTTCATCTCAACCACAACAAAATCCCAAGAGGCAATACAATGTAAATGCAAGTAGTTCTAGAAGCTAACACATGGATCAAGTCAAATCAGTCACTACTCTTTGCAGTGGTAAGGTTATTAAAAAACCCACTCTTGAAGCTTGTGAAACTTGTGAAAAAAAATGATGAGTCAATCTCTAAAGGTAAGAAAATGGTTGAATCTGAAAATTGTTAAAAAAAGACTTGTTCTCCGCCAGCACTTCCATTTCCTCATGTCATGATGAAACAAAGGAAAATCAATCACAACTCTAAAATCTTTGAAACTTTCAGACAGGTAAGGATCAATATACCTTTACTAGATATTATTAAACAGGTTCCTTCCTATGCTAAATTTTTAGAAGAACTATGCACTATGAAGAGGAAACTAAATGTGAAAAAGGAAGCCTTTTTAGCTGAACAAGTAAATGCCTTCTTCAAAACAATAATGCTTTGAAATATAAAAACCCTGGTTCTCCTACAATTTCTTGCTTTATTAAAGAATATAAAATTGAAAGAGCTTTACTTGATCTTGGAGCTAGTGTGAATTTACTTCCATATTCAATTTTTTAGAGTCTGAATTTAGGTGAGTTAAAACCAACTTCTATAACTCACTTGCTGATAGATTTGTAAAACTGCCTAGAGGAATAGTTAAAGATATGTTAGTACAAGTCAATAAATTCATTTATCTTATAGATTTTATTGTCTAGGACACACAACCTATTGAAACATTTAATTCATTTCTTTTTATTTTAGGACGTCTATTTCTTGCAGCTTCTAATGCATTAATTAATTATAGGAATGGACAGATGAAGCTATCTTTTGGAAACATGATATTAGAGATGAATATTTTCAACATTTGCAAACCTGGAGATGATAATGATTCACAGGAAGTAGATCTTATTAATGAATTAGTTTATGATTAATTTGAATCTATGATGAGTAAAATAGAGTTTGATGAATCTGAAGATATGCAAATGATTTATTCTTAGGAAGACATCACAGATGTAAAAGCCATAATAAAAGTTGATGCAGATCTTTTATCGAGAGTGACAACAGATTCGACGTCTAACATCACATCAATTGATGATTACTTTCCTAACAAATCCTTACTTTCTCTTAGTCTAATGCTTTGGTATGATAAAACTATTAATTTTCTTGCTTTAGGAGATTTGCCAGGTCATTGGAGTACCCAAGACAGAGGAAAATTTTTGAACGAAGTGAAGAATTTTTATTGGGATGACCTTAACTTATTCAAATATTATTCTGATCAAATATTTCAATGATGCATTCCTAATAATGAGGTAAGTAGTGTCACTAAAATTTATCATTTTAAAGCATATGGCAATCATTTCTTGCCAACAAAGACAACTATGATAATCTTTTAAAATGGATTTTATTGGCCTACCATATTCAAAGACACGCATGCATTCTGCAAAACTTGTGAAAATTGTCAAAAATTTGATATTGGTCAAAAAGTTTTGATTTATAATTCTCGACTCCATTTATTTCCTAGAGAGATGAGATCAAGATAGAACAATCCATTTATTAAGAAACATGTGTATCTTTATAGGGCCTTTGATATTGAGAATCTAAAGAATGATAATGTTTTTAAGATAAATAGACATCATTTGAAAGCTTACTTTGATAACTTTCCTAGTGAAAATGAATCCATTAGTTTGAATGATCTATAGATAAAGGTTGATTATTTTTTTTCTTATATTGTTGTTGTGCTTTTTTTTTCATGAATCTTGGTTTGCTAGTCTCTCTCACTCTTGTTAAATGGCTAATAATGGTACTCTGTGATTCTTACATTGGTTCTTTCAATTTTCTATGATAATTGATATCTGTGTATATATTTATTCAATTCCTTGCTCCTTCTCTTTTCTTTGCATCTCTTTTCCACTTCTCATCTTAAAAAATGGACACTACTCTTGAAAAATTTAAAAAGTATTTTCCTATTTTGCCTAAAAATGCAATCATAAAAATTTACCAAGCTAAGTGTGCAAGATTGAGGTTGTTAATAGACCATGGAATTCTTGAAAAGATTTGCTGACTAATTAAAGCAAATGTCTGATTATCAAGTGAGTCTTCAATTCCTTCATTTCACACATGCTTAGGGTAGGTAAAAGCACTTTTACAAAGAAACATCATGCAAAATGATTGAAAGTCTGTCATCGATGTGCTAGATGGACTTGTAATGCACAATGTTGTTCTTTAGGAATGATATCTATAAATCATAAAGATAAAATACAATTCATTAAGGATGGCCTGAGTAAGTAGTCTTTAGATAATCTTCTATTAACTCTTGAGACGCATCTTAGTGGAAATATGCATCATGCAATTCATGATTTATGGCTATTATTTCATAAAAAACATGTTCGATATAGTCTTGGGAATATGACTAAAAAAAACCTTGTTTGCCGGTTTTTAAGAAAACTGGATAAGAAGTCTATCCCCAACCCATAGAAGGCGTTTAAGTCGATCTTGGATGTAAAACTAAGAGAAGATGTTAGCCACAATCACAACTGTAATTTGAGACTTAGTTTATAAAAGCTTGTGTCTTTTGGTTTTATTAATAGCAAAATAGATGTGTTTTGTTGTTTCTTATACTTGTTTAAGTGTGTTTCAGGTTTGTCAGTATCCGGTCTTTCAAGTGATGTCTTCTATACTCTATGTTTCTACCTTAAAACATTGAGGACAATGTCTCATTTTGGTTGGGGGGTAGTAGTTGATATTAAAAAAAAAAGCTAATTGTGTTTTCCCTTTTATAAACCATTTACAAACTGTTGTTACAAAGATGACAGAGTAAGGAGGAATTTTATTGACTCTTAAGACACATATTGGTAAATATTTTTCAATGGTTATTTGCAATATTCATAACAAGGTCTATCATAATTCTTCTTGAAATATTCAAGCTTACAAACTCTCATATTGTTACCACTTAATTTTGCTTATATACTTATTTAACATATATTCTTAAACCTTAATCTTCACACACGCAATTTAATATTTGATTGTAGGTTGCACATTGGATTATTACATTATTTATGTTCTTTTATTAAGGTAACAACTAAAAGGGATAGTAAATAATTTTTTAAAAAAAAAGAAAAAGAAAATAAAAATAATGATAATAACAATATAGATAAGTTTGGTTGCATGGCCTCCCTAACCTAAACAATTAGGCCTAAAGGGATGTTTTAACACTTAATATCCTAAATTCAACTAACTTGGGAGCTATTAGCCCAACGCTTGTTATATGGGTTGACGAGAAAAGCTTAAGAAAATCAAGCATTGCACTATCAGCAACGTGAGTTACTAAGCTCGTAGGGGTGTCTCAACACTTAATAGCCTAAGACCAACTAGTCTGGGAGTCATTAGCCAAAAGCTCGTTACATGGGTTAAAGATGTATGGTGTTTTAAGTTATATGTATATATATTAACAAAATAAGAAAAAGAAGAAAAAAATAATAATCCCAACCCAAGGAAGTTAACCTTAAACATTAGAACAAAAAATTTATTTTCTTCCAAGAAAAGCCCTATAACTATAAGTTGATATATTGAGCATAAAAAAAAGATTTATTAATATCTTGTTTAAGAGGTATTGAGCAGATATATAAATTTAATAAGAGTTTTGTTTATCCTGATAGATTAATGGAAGTTGAATAATGAATACCTTACTTTGTGGAATTTGCAAATTATTTTTCTATTTTAATGCTTTGATTACTAAAGACTAGTAATAAGCTAGTTGAAGCGAGTGATTACTACTTAAAAGTGTATTTTTATCAAGGTTTTATATCATCATTTTGCATTTGAAGTATTAATAACTCCATAAATAAAGCATGTTTTATGATAACATATCTAATAATACAAGATACCTTCAATTTGTGGTAAATATTCATTTTAAATGCATGTCATCACATAAATGAAAAAAATTGATTGATGAGTTTAAGAATTCAAATTGAAAGGACAAAGAGATGGCCAAACTTAGTAAAAAGATGATAGTGCAGTCCAAACTAGAATAGTGTTCGGTAATTAAGTCATATCTGAAGCTCTAAATCTTGAATTTAGGTCCATTTTATATAGATAAAAATGTAAGATATAGGCCTACAACATTCATAGGAGCTCAAGATTTAAAGATCATTTTCAAGTCCAAATTATAGCAACAACAAGAAGTTCGAATCTATCCTACAGCCCAAACACTATTCAATATTTAACCTATATCTGGAGTTCTAAAAGTCTAAATGACCTCCATTATTATTTTTTTAGAAAGTTGAGATAATTTTCTACAACTTTCATGTTTTTAAGTGGTTTCACTTCTAACATTATTAATGATATTTTGGGCACACGAGAGAAGATAAAGATTCACCAAGTAAGAGATGGTCACCCACTCATCAATTAGTCATCAAATCAATAGTTTTCAATTTCAACCTATAAAAGGAGGTATTTGTCATGCATTTAGGCATCTTGGTTTCCAGATCAAGATCATGGTTTTGCTTTCTTTCTTTGTATTTTTCTAATGCTTAAGTTTTATTATATTTATTAATATCTTGTTTGTGCCTTTTAATTCCTTTCCTTTACTTAGTTAACTTTTATCTTATTTATGTTTTTATTTTGTTTATTTATTTTTCTTTCTTTCATTATGTCTAGCTAAGTTTATTATGGCAAGGTGAAAAGGTTACACTAATGGTGTAAGAATAAGTATAATGTAAACTCAATATGGACTTTAATTTTTTATAATAACGTGTTTTGTATTTGCTATCTTGTTTACTCTTTAATGATTTACTTGTTAAATGACTAATCTAGATTTATGTTGTATCATACTTGGTACAACAAATACTTGGCACTTTCATAACTCATACTGTATGTTATAACTGACACCTGAGCTATGAAAAGAACTTGATTTGTTGTCAATATAAGTTAAAATCATGAATGTCTGACGAGATTTACAAGTATTAACATTAATCAAATAAGATAACTAATGTAATCATGTTAACAATTTATAATCTAATTAAAACCACCTTTGTGTGTGTTTTTCAATTGAATAATAAGAGTTTATACTATACTTGTTTGACATACCATTAGTGGATCCTTTAACCTTGATATTTGTTGATATCATTGTTTAATCATTACATTCATCATCCATTTCAACGTTCTCATCAACTTCTTTATTATTATTATTATTATTATTATTATTATTGCTACTATTACTACTACTACTATTATGATTACTATTACTAATGTTACTATTATTACTATTGTTGTTATTATTGTTGTTGTTGTTGTTGTTGTTATCTATAATTTATACAATTAACCTCCCTGTGGTTCAATCTCGGTCTGGCCGGGTTATTTATTACTTTAACACTCCAGCACTTGGGAGAAAACATCAATCTGTTGGTCATGTCAAAGTGTTAACGGGGAATCAGTTTTTTCTTTGCAATGTTTAGATTCAACCTCTTCCTTATTCTTAGAGATTGACTCATTGTCTTTCTTACAAAGTTTAAGAATTGGTTTTTGAATAACCTTACCACTATGAAGAATGATGATTAATTTGACTTGATCCATATGTTGACTTCCAAAACTACTTGTATATTTTCTGGAAATGATGAGGATACCCTACAAAGTCTACCACTTAATTTACGTGACTACACTCTCATACACGTGTAGAAATAGAATAAAAAGAAGATGAAACAAAAGAAAAGAAACAAAGTTATATATAAGAAAAGTAAAAAGAGAAAATAAAATAAATACTATAATTTGTACAAGAACTTACCTCCCCCAGCAACACTGCCAAAAACTTGACATAACTAAAAGATTGATGTCTTCTCCCAAGTGCAGGAGTGTCAAAGTAATAAATAACCCGGCAAGACCGGAGTCGAACCATAGAGAGGTTAATTGTATAAATTATAGATAATAATAATAATAATAATACAACAATAATAACAATAGTAGTAGTAGTAGTAGTAGCAGCAGCAATAGTAGTAGTACTAATAATAATAATAATAATAAAAGAAAAAGAAGAAGCTGATGAGAACTTTAAGATAAAAGATCAATATAAGGATTAAACAATGATAACAACAAATGTCAAGGTTAGAGGATCCACTAATGGTATTTCAAACAAAGATAGTGACATGATCAAAGAGTTGATGTCTTATCCCAAGTGCAAGAGTGTCAAAGTAGTAAATAACCCAGCAAGATCGAGGTCAAATCATAAGAAAGTTAACTATATAAATTATAAATAATAATAATAATAATAATAATACAATGATAAAAATAGTGTTAGAAATAAGTAAAGTATAAACTCTTTATAAATTATTAACATGATCATATTAATCGTCTTACTTACATAACACCATACTTATAAATTTTATCAAGTATTCATGATGTTAACTTATGTTAACAACAAATCAAGTTCCTCTCATAATAATGATGTCGGCCAAACATTATGAAGGATCAAGTATTTGATGTACCAAGTGTTATACAACACAAATCTAGATTAATTATTTAATAAGTAAGGTATTAAGAATTAACAAGATAAAAATGATAAGACATGTTAATTTCAAGTTGTTTAGGATATAAGCATTGAAGTTCATATTGAGTTTATATTATACTTATCCTAGCACCATTAGTGAAACCTTTTCACCTTTACATAATTAACTTATCTAGTTATTATGAAGAAGAAAAACTTAAATAAACAATATAAGAACATAAACATGATATAAGTTAACTAAGTATAGTAAAGCAAATGAAAAGTATGAACAAGAGATTAATGAAAGAAAAACTTAGGTATTACAAAAATATAAAGATGGAGAGTAAAAACATGATCTTGATATGAAAAACAAGATGTCTAAATAAATGGCAAATATCTTTTTTTATAGGCTAAAATTTAGAACTATTTATTTGGTAATTGATAATTGATGTAGTGGCCAACTATTGATTAGTTGACTTGGTGGATAGCATCACTCAACACTTTAGCTGGCTGAATTGACATTGATGCAATCCGAATTTGATGAAGTGTTCTTCATAAAAGTTGTTCAAAATTATCTTTTCCTTTTACTCATTAAAGTTCAGATCATTTGGAGCACTACAACTTGAGATATATCTAAAATACTGAGTACTGCTGCTGGTGGACATGGTGGATAGCCTTTATGCTTTTGTTTGGATGAAATATCATTTCTACCATCTGAATTTAATCTGGTCTTATTCATGAAAGTTTTTGGAAATTATCTTTTCCTTCTACCTACCAAATTTCAAATCATTTAGATTTCTAGAACTCTAATTATAGGTAAAACTCTAAGTAGTGTTTGGGCTGGATTGCATGATAGATTCAGACTTCTCTTTTATGGCCAAACTTTTAATTTAAAAATGGAAAATTTGGGTCTTTCCATACTATGAAAGTTGTAGGCCTATTTCTTATCTTTTCAACGATATAAATTAATCTGAAATCCAAGATTTATAGCTCTAGATATGATCCAATAACTAAACAGTGTTCAAATTTGAAGTGAATCAACATCTCCTTCGTAAGCTTAGCCTTTTCTTTTGTCCTTTCACTTCCAATAGTTAATCACAATAATCAATCATTTGAATTATGAGAATACCTGCATATAAAATGACCATTTACCATATATTAAAGGTATCTTATATTATCAGACTTGTTATTATAAAACATGCTCTAGTTAAGGAGTTACAATACATCAAGTGCAAAATGATGATATAAAACCTTAATAAAAATGCACTTTTAAGTACTAATCATATAGTATAAACTCTTATTACTCAAATAAAAACCATACACAAAGAAGGTTCCAATTGGATTATGAATTGTTAACATGATTACATTAGTTATTTTATTTGAATAATATTAATACTTGTAAATGTTGTTAGACATTCATGATTTTAACTTATGTTGATAACAAATCAAGTTCCTTTCATACCATATATGTAGGTTGTACCATATAGTTGAGCTATGAAAGTGCCTAGTATTTCTTGTACTAAGTGTTATACAACATAAATTTAGATTAGTTATTTAACAAGTAAAGTATTAAAGAGTAAACAAGATAAAAAATACAAAACATGTTAGTATAAAATATTAAAGTCCACGTTGAGTTTATATTATACTAATTCTTACACTATTAGTGTAACATTTTTACCTTAACATAATAAACTTAACTAAACATAATGAAAGAAAAATAAATAAATAAACAAAATAATAAGATAAATAAGATAAAAGTTAACTAAATAAAGGAAAGGCATAAACTTTAATATTAATGAAAGCAAAACATAAGCTATACAAAGAGAGAAAGCAAGAGCATGATCTTGATCTAGAAACCAAGATGCCTAAATGCATGGCAAATGCCTTCTTTTACAGACCAAAATTAAAAACTGTTGATTTCATGACTAATTGATGAGTGGGGTAGCCAACTCTTGACTTGGTGACAATCTTTTTCTCTTGTTTGCCTAAAACGTCATTGATAACATTAATTGAAACCACTTGAAAACATGAAAAGTGTAGAAAATTATCTCAAATTTTCAGGAAAAAATAATAGAGATCATTTGGACTTCTAAAACTCCAAATATAGGCCAAACGCTGAACAGTATTTGAGCTGTAGGATAAATTCAGACTTTTTCATTGTTGCTACAATTTGGACATGAAAATAGCCTTTTAAAATCCTAGGATCCATATGAAAGTTGTAGGCCTATATCTTACCTTTCCATCCATATAAAGTGAACCTAAATCTAAGATCTACAACTCCATATATGACCCAATTACCGAACAGTGTTCCGGTTTGTACTACATCAGCATCTCTTTTCTAAGTTTGGTTATCTCTTTGTCCTCTCAATTTAATTCTTAAACTCTTCAATTAATCCTTTTATTTATATGATAGGCTTGCATTCGAAATGAACATTTACTACAAATTAAATGTATCTTATATTATTAGATATGTTATTATAAAATATATTTTAGTTAAAGAGTTATTGATACTTTAAGTGCAAAATGATGATATAAAACTTTGATAAAAATACACTTTTAAGTACTAATCATTGATCAACTTATTTTATTAAGAATTCTTGTTCTAAATAAGATTGAGCCTTTTGATTGATTGTGTAAACTTAAACTTCTATAGCTAATTCCATTTGGTCGATCATGACTCCTAGTTAATTAGAACACTTTAAGCATGATTAATTATATTGTTCAAGATCAATTTTAATGTTTAAAAATAGTTCACACATGAATATTTATTTTTTATGTTAGTAATCTCGTATATAATTATTCTCAAAGTAATTGCAAACATTACCATAAAAAAATTATAATCTTATTTAAAATCCAGGGTATAATGGGATGGATTTTTAAATGTCATTGTAATTATTAATTTAAAGAGTATTTTATTTTAAAATATATATAAATATATAAAAAAAAGTGAAAGACCAAGTAAATGAAGCACGCATGCTTTTAGGCTTAGGAGACCAAACATTTGCACCTAACTTTTAGAAGAAGAAAAAAAAAGCCAATATACACATTGACCTGAAAATTTAGGCTCACACATTTGGAAATTTTTTTTAAAATTTTTTCTAAAATGAAGTTATGTGCTGCAATAATATTTTCAACTACCTCCGATGATCAAAAAATCATTGTCTGAATTTCCAAAACCAAAATTTTAACTTGTTAGAACACGGAAAAATAATATCCTTGAAACCTAAATGATCCAACTCTCAACCCCAAAATGTCCTCTAACAAGCTTAAAAACTCAAAATCAAAACTAAGACATGACAAAATTTTCAAAGTTGAATCTCCCTTTTGTCAAGCCAAACAACTTTTGTTGAACTCTTCTCATCAAGATGAAGTTATTGATCCCAATAGTGGCGGTTATTGTTACCAAGATTGGTGGTTTTGGTGGTCAAAACAAGTCTTATATATATATATAAAGCTTTCTCTCTCAAATTTCATCTTTGAAATATTGAAATAGCAATGCTCAAAATAAAAAGGTTAAAAACCACTTAGACCAAAATGTAGAAAAAAATGGTTGATTTTTTTAATTAAGGTTTGTCCTTGTCCTTTCAATTTTTTTTATTTTTTACTATAACCTAAATTTTATTATATTAATAGAGATCTTTAATTTAATGCTAGAATAAGCTTTGAAGCATCAAATAATAGCAAGTGAAGCAAACAACTCCTAACATATAAAATCATCCCAGCACAACTTGCAATGATAAAATAATAGAGAAATAAAGTTTGGACTAAAACAAATTAAGGGATCCAAAAAGAAAAAAAAAGGTTATGTAGTGTGATTCGAATAATGAAATAAGATTTTGTGAAAGGTGTTTGCTAGAGTAATTTGCTAGAGTAAACATCTATTATTTTAGTTTACTTCATTATTTTTATAAACTTTTTTAACAATATTATTAAATTCAATTAAGCATAACAAATCACCATAGAGACACGTTGACCTGCTTGTTGGGCCTAATTAAGTTTTTAAGTAAAGCTTGTAGGAGTTGATCAAATGTGGTTTAGTTGACCAAGCGAGTGCATTCGCAAATTGATTAATCTAAAATCTTGTCTTGACTTTTCCCAAAAAAATATATTTTAAAAAAATTTGATTTAATATTTTTATTAAAAAAATAAAATGGCAATGATTTTGAATGACTTAGTCAAACAAGTGAATTCACCCTGATCAAAATTCTAATCAGTTTTAACAACTCTGCTTTCTAATACATATTTTTTAATCAATTAAAATTGTTAGTGAGAAATTTTTTTTTCATTTATATATTTTTTTAGTTAAGGTAATTCTTTTTAATTCAATATTTTTTTTTAGTAGTAGCATAATTCAATAACTAAATAAAAATAGTAAAACAATTCAAAGAAGTTATATCAATTTGGAATAAAAAGAAAAAGGTGTAAATTTTTAATTTTAAAAAACAATTTTTCCATCTTCACGCATTTAATTTTAAAAATTTCTCACTTACAATTTTAATTGATTAAAAAGGATAAGGACAGCATATAATAAAAACTTAAATAAAAAGTTTATAATGAGGAAATAAAGAAAAAATTATTTTTTCTTATTTAATATTAATAAGCAAATTAGCATAAAAATTCTACTACTAAAAGTGAAATAATAAATACAGTAGATTCAATTTATTTTTATATGCACTCCAAACAATATAATTGAAATCTATTCTATTAATATTGATTTTAATATATAAATAATAATTATTATGTTAATTCAGATTCGACTTTAATGGCTGTTAAATTTCATCTTATTTACAGGCCTGTTTAGTGAGATGAACTCCATAAAAATGGATAGAGAAAATGGATAGAGATAAACATGTTCAAGGCTCAAGTGATGTGACAAAAAAGGAGACAGAACGGCATAAAAGGGATCATTTGCGTTCCAAACATCGAAGCACCATCCAATCCTGCATTGTTCATGTAAGAAACGCTAACCTTAGGCATATCCCAGAAGAAATCAGATCTCTTTAATGAAGTAATTTGGCACAAATTGTTAAAGTAACATTGCACATCTTCTAAAAACCAAGATCCCTACAAAAAGCTAGGTATCGTCTTCAAGATTGTTGTCCTGTCCAATACTACTGGTATGATAAACTTCAGTAAATGAAACTCGGAGAAACCTGAACGATTGAACAAGCTCGAGATGGTATCGTATCTCTTACGAATATTTGCCGTTAAAATATTGCACAATTATCGGACAGGGTTCACTTTCAACGATTAAATGTTGTTAGCATGCTCCGGAATTTCTTTCCAAGAGAGCTCAAGCACACCTCAGCCGTTAAACCAATCAGCATACCTTACAGCGAATGAACTATGATACGAAATAACCAAAGAACTGTGAACATGGAATGCTCGCTTCACTTGTGAAAGAAACATGACAAAATTTAAGAAGCTACTTTCCATTAGCACTTGCATGCTTGTCATGTTTATGGAAGGGCCAGAGATTAACAAGGCGCTCAAGGACTGCTGCACTTTTTGAGAAGTAGCCTGAGAATCCTGCAGGGGTGGAAGGTGGAGGAAAGTCTTCCGCTGGCATAGCGAAAGGACGAAACATCATCTCCATTTTCTCTAATGTTAGATAGGATCCCACTTCTTGCAGCCTTTCTGGACCCATTATCGGAAGAGTGTGCTCCTGATGCAATGAGATGGCCTCACTGTCCTTCTTCTGACAAACCAAACAGAAACAAACTTGAGCTTGTTAAGATGGCTCATACAACTACGCCTAGTGTAAATAGTATTGCGTACTATAATATCCATAGTATCTGATCATTTTGGAAGGCAATGAGGTCAACTTGGTAGAATATAACAAACACCAGCGAACAATAGAAGAAATCAGGATGTTCAACTCTCTCCTTTAAGCATATTTGAAATCTATTGTACAATCTGACGGAGTCTAGACAGTGCGCTGACAGAGCCACCACTTGTTCAGCTTTACAGTGTGGAAAAGAATTAGTGATAGAAGGGGAGGAAAGGGGACCCGATGGGGAAATTTTTACTGCCCTAGTTTGTTTGGATAATTAAGGGGAGCGAAGGGGGTAAAATGTCTTTATTCAGAGACGGGAAGGTAATAGGGTTATTAAGACCCTTTCTTTTAGTTGGAGAGATGATGAAGTGGCAAATACAGTTTAAAGGGTTTTATTGTCAACGGGATAAAACTGGGTTTCTGAAAAAGAAATTAGAAAGCAGATGTCAAAAAATTATAGAGCTATTCACCTCCCCTCCATTAAAGAATATGGAGAGGCCATCTGAAAAAAAAATCCACTCCACAGAAAAGGTTAGTGAGTCATTAACCTCCATCCCCTACACTAACCTCCATCCCCTACAATTCTTTCCCAAACACATCGTTTACGACCAAGGATATGTCTGCTAGGTCATAACTCCAAGCAGTGATGATTGCCAGGTTATAATGATTTTTCAAGTTTAATGCTTTGCTAAAGTGAAATTCAATTTATATTTCCAAACATTAAAAGCAAATAAAGGGAAAAATATTACTCTCTCCCCTTCTTTCCATGTATATGACAATAAACTTCCTACATAAAGATCTGTGGCAGCTTTCCCACTTTAATTTTTACTTTCTTCCTTTTCCTTTGGGAGAAAATAAAATTAAAATGAGAAAAGCAGAGCAGCACAATTACCTGGGAACTCTCTTAGCAACAAATGAATATATGCTTACCTCCAATGGAGACAAGTCTGCACCACGGCTGAAAGTCATCTCTATGCGGAACCTTTTTGGGTCTTCTAAAGCGACCTGCAATATCAATTTTTTACAAAAAAAAAAAAAGAAAGAAAGAAAGAAAGAAGGAAACTGGCTTCCTAAGTCCAAGAACTTATTATCTCCTACTGAAAACATAACATGTTACAAACGGACACCATTCTAATTAGTCTACTTCAACCCAAACATATTGAAAAGCCTAGAAAAGGAACCCTTCTAGATGTTCAAGGGTCAACATATTGCACAAGATGTCAATCACAAATCGTGTTTCCTACTCACAGACATGAATATGAATAGGAGACACTTTCCATCAGATTGATACCATTTGAGGCACAGTACCCTTCAGTGTGAGTAGGAAAACCAGTCGCTGTACATTTTGATCCAGTTGAGCACATTCACGTTTTCTTTCAGGCCAGGGAATGGTTCTACTCTGCTCCAAAATTCAAGAAATTGCACTGCACCTACTCCCACACAAGAATTTTAAACTGTGCATTAAAGCAGAAGGTAGCAGGTCCAACTTTAAGCTATTCGCATGCAGCTTCCTCAAAGTTAATACCACATGGATACTATGAAGTTTCAGGTTAGAAATGACTTGGAATCCCGCCTTTCTCTATAACTCAGCCACAGAGACTCAAAATCATGACGACTTCCAGTTAAACACTGGCTTCCTGCTAGGTTCCTAAACTGAACTAGTTCAAGGCCATAGAAACCGTTTCTGGGTTGGACAGCCAATTAGGGCAACTTGAAGAGTACACTGGCTCTAGCTTTGACTGAAATAATTTTATAGAACTAACAGTCTAATAAGTGAAAAAGAAGCAAAGATAATTAAGGTAATCAAGTAGAAAGAACATTCTAAAAATAGTAAGTTTTACCACCTCAGTATTCTCAAACATCCTAAGTACAATATTGCTCATGTAATCAAGCTCCTTGGTTTTGTATAAACGCTCCAAGGCACTATGGCAAACAAGGCTATCCTCTCCTTGAAGAGATTCATCCAGGTTACAGTAACGGAGAACATTCATAAGGGAATGGATATGTGATTCCTGTCATCAAAGTTTTAAGTTGCATGATATAAACTTCTGACGATATGATGTGTCATAAGAAAAAAATTATTCCTGTATATCTGTATGAAAAATAATTATTCCGCTTATATCTAATTTAAGTAAATATTTCAGATTGTGCAGAACTTAAGAAAGTCAACAATGATGAAAAGTAAGAAAAAACGTGCAGCATGCACCCAACATATCAGCAGCAATACACCCCTTTTTTCGCCTAACTGTGAGACGAAAGAAGTAAACCTTGTAGGATTGAAAGAACTTGAAGAATTGAGTCTATAAAAGTCGCTATTCATCAACATTGGGGGTTCTCCTCCCCATACCATCAACATCATTAGCACTGAGATACAACAGCATTAACAGCGGAAATATTCAAAAAAGAAAACCAAAGTTTTAGTCTAATAATTGGAAATCCCATACTAAAAGTTGACTTCAGAAGAATAAATCCTGTCTTTCAAGACAACTCTGTACTTGAAAAGTGATTAAACATTTTCTAAAAGAAAAATTAAAAAAAAAAACAAATTTTTTTTTTTTTTTTTTTGCCCCCAGAGAAACATAAATCTGTCTTCTTCATAATAGAATTTAAGCAGTTAACCAAGGATCCTTCAACCCTCTGGCCAAAATTTGAGATAGTGAGATTATTTAACTGATCAATAGGTGTCTATATTAATTCCAAGATCGTAACAGAGAAGCTAGTATTACCCAAAATTGTTTCATAGTCGAGAGAGAGAGAGATGTATGTGCTGTTGTAGAAAGAAGGGGACAAGGCATTTTTCTTACCGATGTAAAATAGAGGCGTGTACGAACATGGCGGTCTGGTGTCTTTACATTTGCATATCTGATTAAAAATGAACATTCTATTAATCAGTTATTCTATATAAAGTTGAAGCATCAATTGAAGGTTAAAATATTTACTTTGGATCCAAACGGTATTTCGTCTCTTTATCATCATCATCATCCTGATCCATTGATATTTCACTAGTGGTGCTAGTTCTTCTCATGTCTTCATTCTTGATGAAAAGCTTCAACTGATATTCTGTGTCTTCCTTATCATTCTCCTTAGAAGCTGATTGTTGATCTTGATTACATTTTAATTCAGCAACACTAATGGCTTCCTCAAGTGTGTTCCTCAGATCAATCAATATTTTACCCAACAAACGTCGAGCAATCTGAATTGCAAAAATAAAAACAGAAAAAAAAACTATCTTCAAGTATGTATCAGTAAATGAATAGAGTCAGAAACAATATATATTAGAGACTAAAAGCAATGCAAGAGAATCAACAGATTCACACACAAAGGTGAAGGAAGTCAATCTTGATTATAACTCCAAACATCAATCAATCTAGTAGTGCCTAACCTGCTTCTCCCACCCTGTCCGGATCTCTATTGCTCGGGGAAGCATGTTAAAATATGGTTCAACAGTTCACATGTTAAAACAACAATGTGACTTCAAATATGGGCAAACAACCTAATGGTAGTTTACCCTGTGATCAAGTCATTGATTTAGCCTGAGTATATATAATTGTATGAGTATTTGGTATCTTTACTAGAGAAATATTTATCAGAATGCTCATGGTTAACATCAAAAATACGTTTGCCAAATATGACATACCGAAGAAATAAAGCATGCCTGTCAAGTTAATTTATTTTGTCAGGTAAAATGTGGAAGCATCAAAAAAGTACTTCACCTTCGAGCCAATCTTCAATTTCTGCTTTGGATTAATTCCATACTCGTTAGGAATGACACCATCAGCAAGTAACTGCAATAAAAATTTCAATACTCAGGGAACTACATTGATGAACCAATAATTGCAGATTGTCATGCATATTTGCAAGAGAGAATTGATTAGCTATGTATATACTTCTTTGCCTCTACAAAAAATATTTCATATAATCATCAGTCATGTCAAATGCATTCTTAATTCAAGATACAGGGACCACACACTAAAATAGAAGCCAGATATTGCCATCTTAATCAGCATATCATGGGAACAGATTTACAATATCTTTATGACATTCAGAACCACAGTTGTGAAGTAGACCATATCTGATAATGATGAATAAACAGACAAATATGAAATCCTAAGTTAAAAATGTATAAATTGTTGGATTAGAGTCCATGTATACCTGAGCAACTTTGAAGAGTTCATCCAGCCCCTCTAGATTAAGGTGAGCATTGTGCAACAGATCATATCTGTAAATGGTAGATCAAATAATAAACAATGTAACAGTCAGAAAACAACTACAGTGAGAAAGGCATGATACCAGGAATCTTCTATAAAATTAACGTGCCAAAGTTGTTTGAATAAAGAAAAGCCCGTCAACACCAGTATAAATTAACTTTGATTTCATGTCCATTTTGAAGCAACATTACAAATGAACAAATATAGATATCCTGCTTCGACATGCATCCATCACCCTTTCATATCAATGCAGCAAATATCAGTCATGCCAACATGCATAGGCAAATGGATGTCTTCTTAATTCTTTACACATCTTACATGTAGCAATGCATCTCACTATATATCAATGTCAATACTTGGCCCATTCAGACCAGCACAAATCAGCCCAAACCATCGCAACTTGTGTGTAGTCTCTTAATCTCAAAGATCACCAAATACTAAAAAACACTAAATGGACAGGAAGCAAGACAATGAGAAAAACACATGATGCGAATATGCAGTAGAAACTGATAACACAAGAAGCAAAGAATCTCAACATTCATGACAAGCACACAAACATAAAAAGTGTAGCATGGCGTAAGCTTAATCCCTGTTTTGGGAGCCATAAAATGATTGGAGGAATATTTTTCACATCCATGATGGTTAGAAGGCAATAATTTTGTGTGGGTGCAGTATTACTTTATAAGTAAGCATAACTTGGGAATAGAGAACTTACTTGCAAGAGTCATAAATATCAGGGATTTGTGTTATGTCAAACCGTCTGCATGTAAATCAATAATTAAGTGTTGAACAATATGGCAGTTTACCAGAATTGCTCTATCTTATCAACAGAAATACCAGAAAAAAATTGTTTTTGTTAAAAAAAAAAAAAGATGCTTAAATGCCATATTCTTGAAATGAATTACCTTCAGATAATATTAACATATATGTAATAGGAAATGCAAGAGCAATAACCTGAATTATTTACACCCATCACACAATCAACAACCAACATAAATAATAGCAACCACTTACTCTTTGCGTTCATTATACAAGTCTCTTTCAAGCTTCTTCCAGCGAGCATACATCAACAGGAATCCCTCACTTCCACATGGTAATCCAGCAGCAATACGATCTATATCAATGTTTGTTTTACCGAGAGCCTTTGCTTGGTCATATGGTGGAATTACATCATATGAGCTTGTCTCGGTAAGTTTTTCATCTTCATCCATGGCGAGTAGTCTCACTTGTTCTGTCACCTTCTTAGTCAATTTTACCTATCCACATTGAGCCCACAAGGAGAGGGAGGTGAGAAATTTGGACAAATTTTCCATACCTAACAATGAAATACAACTCATGGAAATCTGGTAACTTGAGAAATTGTTACATAAGAGAAAGGGAAAAAAAAAACCAGTCACAAAGTTAGGAATTTTTATTACTACACAGTGTAACCGCCATATATCAACTAAAAGTGAGCAGAAGGCACACTACATATGTGGTTTAACAATGGAGACCTTTTCAGATTCCAGACAGAAAGTAATCCAACTACAACACAGAGTTTGGCCAAGTGGTGTTAGCAAACTGATCTTAAGAATCTGCACAAAATAATCCAATAATTCACCACCAGACTATAACACATTTGGAAATCCTAGATAGAAAATACACAGAAAATTTTCAACATGCAAGAAGTGCATTATTAAGCCTGATTTGCATGCTCAGGAACTATTGGGCTCCCCCGTACTAAATAATCCACTAATTCACCACCAGACTATATTGCACATGGAAACCTAAATACATAATGTGTACAAGATCTCCTAAGCCTGGTTTGCATGCTCAGGAACTATCGTGAGTAAAGCAAAGTAATAACTGTTTCAAGGAAATCAACCCCCCCCCCCACCCAGTAGGAATTCTCTTCTTATATGAATCACTTAAAACCTCAAATTCATTAAGGAAAAACCTGGG
Source organism: Populus ilicifolia (assembly GCA_015708895.1). Lineage (NCBI taxonomy): Eukaryota > Viridiplantae > Streptophyta > Magnoliopsida > Malpighiales > Salicaceae > Populus > Populus ilicifolia. Next base: position 69,443 of record SRLM01000102.1, read on the forward strand.
TCCATATATAAATGACAATAATGACAAAATTATTTAACAGTTATTTTGGATGCATACAAATACAATAATGATAGAGGAATTAATCATAAATAAAACAACTTAGAAGTGAGTTTTAAATCAAAAATGATTGAAGAGAATCATTCAATCAGTTAATAATGGAGTTAAGACAGAGTTCCACTCTAAATAAATAAAACTTCTTTTTCTGAAGTGCTGCAACACTTAGCATCTACAAGAATAAAAGAAATTTGAAGTTATAAGCCTGCTCTGACCTAGATCAATGCAAAGTTCTCCTAAAAAATAAAACAAATAAAAAAATAATAATTCTTGCTGCCAAGGCCTTGAAGTAAATATGAGTTTAACGAGTGTGTTTTGTATATTAATATAGGCATGCAGCAGCACAAATATCCACACATGTGTGTGAACCTGTGTGTATAGCATGAGGCTAATCAAGAATACTCACCAGGTTAGGGAGAAGTTCGGAAGCATTTGAAGGTAGTCCAGCTCCATCAGTCATCCAAGGACATTCAGAGGATCCATTGCTATTAACTATCTTTGCAACAGAAGTTATAATCTCATTCAACCTAGCCTGAAAAAATCAATAAAACAAAAGGAAATCACCGTTATAATAGAGCAGAACATCATTCCAGAATTTTGGAGATGATTGGGCCTAGCAAACAATCGAGTAGAAGAATGCAATTAGTTTATTCATATTGGGAATTCTCAGGACAAGCAATGTTCAATAATAAAAGGAATAGACAAAAACTTGGGGTATGAGCATCATCTGAGTTTAACATTTTTTGGGTAATAATCTTAGTTAATTACTGGATGCTAAATTCAGTCAAGCAAAAGACAACAGAAGTGCTAATGCATTTCATGGAGCCAAACAAACCTTGGCTTCTTCCATCTCAATGCTGGCATTGTCGAGTCCATCCAGCATGGAGGAATCCTTGCTAACAAGGGAAACCTTGATAAAGTTTATTTAATCAGTTAAGAACTCAATATCCAAAAGCGGTCAAAACTAAAGAAAAGACCACAGACCAGAATTGGTGTTAGCTGTCCTTCCAGGTCAAGGAGGCCCTTTGCAAATGCCGCTGCAGACATCTGTCAGACACTACTTGTAAGTGACGTGTGGCAATTCAGTTCATAATTGGAATAGCACCCAAATAAGAAAACAAAGTGACATAAGATCAATTACCATTTTATTTATGTGAACTACTATGCTATACCTGTACACGACCTTCATCAGAGCTGTAGATTTTAAGGTCGTGACGATATGTACTATGAAGACGAAGCAGGCCAGTCCCTTCACCTGAAATTTTATACGTCTCCATCAAGAGAAGCAAAAATAATAAATCTTGGAACTGCAATCACCATAGTTTATGTTGCTCTGCTTGTCAATGAAAAAAGGACTCCCAAGTCCAAACCTAAAAGTGGCATGCATCCATTCAGAGCAAAATTCATCCTAAAAAGATAATAATTACTAAGTGCACTGGAGAACATATGGCAACAGGATCATAAATCTATGTTGTCCAGGGTAAAGCCATGCGCATTCTGGTAAACAGCCATGGCCTAGAAATTAAAGATGGCATCGCATCGATTGATAGTATCTTCTATTGAGGAGCTGTCAACAAGCATGAATGGCTAAATCAAGAGAGATGACATAAGTAGTTGCAAAAAAGGTCTACCAGAACAGTTAAACCACAAGGAAAAGCCATAGGCAGTTAAAAACTAAAACTGCCAGATACTAAAGCCCAATAACCCCCAGAACTGACTAAATAAGGACTTCAAAAATTACCCTTGCAGGGATGGAAAAGCAGCACTAAAACTAGGTAAACTAGTTGAAATTGCCTGAACTCCAATATATGTATCTGAAATCACCTATAATTCATTTAGTTGAAAATCTTGTGCATATTATATAATCAACTTGTGAAAACATATCAAACAAAAACATTGCATATTACATTTAGTAAAGCTTCCAATATGCTGAGGCATTCATGGTGATATTACCTCAAGAAGCAATTAATTGAACAAGGATCAAGAATAAATTCTAAGCAGAATAATTAGACCTAAACTCGAAGAGAATGTCAGTCATAGATGGCCAAATAACAACTTTCAAAAAAATGTTGGAAGAGAGGCCTAAGAAAACCTTGGACATACATATGACTAATGATCATTATCTCATTTAAAAGGGTAAAAAAAGGTTCATTATCTTGACCTGGATACATATTATTTCGAAAGTATCTACCCAGTTCTTCTGCCTGCAAAGACATCAGAAAAGCAGAAATGAAATTTTTTTTTAAAAAAAAGTAAGGTTATTTTACAGTGAAAGGTATGAAGGATTTTCTGTAGTATTGCTTCATCGGAGCAATCCTTCGATTGTCACTATGTACGCAAAATAAATTAAATATGAGATCAGCAAGACATCGATAATTAATACCTGCTTTCTGCCAGCATGGGTAAGAACACCTCCATATTTAAGAACCATGAGAGCTTCAACTGGTCGCTCTTCCTCACCTTCACCATTACTTTTCAGAACTTTAACCCACTTTAGAGGTTTAAGCTGGACCTTCCTATAAATACCAGAGAAATGTCCCCCCTGGAAAAAGAAAGAATTCAAACACCAGAAACATAATGGCAATATGTTAGGATGCTTAAACAATATATATTAGATATGGCAATTTGAAGATGCTAATCAACTCTGTTTCTTAACAGCATTTTTCCTGCATCGTTGAAATACTTTCACAATTGCTAAATGCAAGTTGAGCCATTAACATCAATGCAATCAAAATGGCACAAGCGTATAGTGAAGATAAAAGTAGGGTTTTCAAGCCTTAAGGTCACAAACCAAACTATAGAGAATCTAGAGAAAATTCTCTGATTTTTATTGAATCTAAATAATAGTATTGATCTCTATAAAATAAACTAGATATTCCTATTTACATTAGTACGAAAATCTTTTATATGAAATAATTCCTAATTAAAACTTAATTAATAAAATTCATCTAGCATTAGAATTTCAAAACTCTTTTTTGCTTCCTCACCCCACTTAAACCTTCCCTTCTTCAAACATTTGGTGATTGGTGCCATAAAACTCTTGAAATCCAAAATAAATCTCCTATAAAAAGTAGTCAAGCCAGGAAAACTCTGCACCGTCACAAGCTATCTTAGGAGCGGGCCAATCACGAATTGCCCTCACTTTCTCCTTATCAACTTCAACTCCATCAGCTCCTACTACAAAACCCAAGAATAACAATTTGCTGGTCATGAAGCTACACTTCTTCAAATTCACATACAACTTGTTTTACAGCAAAATCTCCAGAATACTCCTTATGTGCTCAACATGATTTGTTTTATTATGACTGAACACAAGGATATTATCAGAATAAACCACAATGAATTTATTTATGAAAGGTCAAGAAACCTGATTTATTAACCACATGAATGTATTTGTAACCCAAATGCCATGCCTACCACTTATACAACCCATCTTTTTTCTTAAAAGTCATTTTTCTGTTACCCCCGGTCAAATCTGAATTTGATGGTACTCACTCAAGTCAATTTTTAAAAAGACTGTTGCACCATACAATTAATCTAGCATGTCATCTATTTTTGGAATTGAAAACATATATCCCACAATGATTGTATTGATGTCATGACTATCAACACACATATGTCTAACTACCATCCCTCTTTGGCATCCCTCTTTGGTGTCAATGAAGAAGGGACACCACATGGACTTAAGCTTTATTGAATCATCCCTTTCTTCAACTATTCTTCTATTTTCTCCCTCAATATCTCTTCTTTTAGGCTCATTTTGTAATGAGACAACCTTGGAAGACTTGCCCCTAGTATCAAGTCAAGCTAGTGTTGAATATCACACATAGGAGGTAACTCGCCTGGAATCTTATCTGAAATAATTTCCTGAAACTCCTACAATAAAGGCTTAATAGCTTCAAGGACCTCAACTACCTTGTCAGCTTCTTCAAACAGCAAAGACTTAACAATTAAAGGATGTACTTCCTTCGCCTTCTTTAAATTTGTTTCAATTTCTAACAAAAATTGGGTAATAGTAAGGAATGTCTTTCCTCTAGCCTTTCAAGATTTTGGTAGAGAATTCCCCTTCGGATGCATCAAAGTAAAACTAATCTCACCCTTAACAAACATATAGATTTTTTCTTATCCCTCATGTCATGCATTTACATCATATTGACATTACTTATCAAATAGCAAGTTACATGCATTCATGTCAATTACATCATGATAAACTTCATCCTTATACTTGCCTATAGAAGAGAGGAGAGGAAAAAAAACCTTTATATCTTTTTGTTACTGTTATTTTTGGTACCTTTCTAATCCAACATATAGTGTAAGGTTCAAAATGTTTCTCAATATTCAAACTCAATTTAACAGTAGTTTAACTACCAATAATATTCTTGCAGCTATCGCCATCAATAATAAGGTCAAAAATCTGTTGATTTAGTATGCATGTGGTACAAAAAAGCTTAAATCGTGTCTTATCATCAACTTTTGGTGTGAGTAGCAATTTTCTCACCACATATGCCTAACCATCATCATTCTCATACTCACCTTCATCATCAAGTTCACAGCACTCTTTTGAATACAATTTTGTACCTTCTCTACACTCTTCATCCTCATATTCAACCATGTCCACAAACCTTCTCTGAGGACATACATTGGATTCAAGCCCTTCTTGGTTTTATCTATAACACTTATTGGAGGCGGCTTGGCATGAGGATTCTCTCTCTTATGATTATCCCTATTAGGAATTTCTTGAGGCCTATTTTTATCATAACTGGAGTCAACAATAGCTGGTTTAGATTGATTGTTTGTTTGTGACAACTTACATTTCTCAATAGGTGATTCGAGGCTCTGTGGTATGAACCCTCCTTTGATAATCAAATCTTGTATTGGTTGTATCCTGCATCAACAGCTTTGCTGTTAAAGCCATATTTTGCACATTAGTAGCATTCAGCAGCATCTAAAACTCAATTCTATCTCTAATGGCAGGTTTCAATCCCTCTACATATCTAGCAATATATTCCCTGTCAGTTTCATGTAGGTCATTTTGATTTGCTACTCACAAAAATTCCGCTATATATTCATGCATGGTATGAAAATCTTGAGAGCACCTCTGATACTTATGGAACAGAAACTCAACATAATCAAGGGGCAAAAATCTATCTCTCAACAATTGTTTCATCCATTCCCAAGTCTCAATAGGTCTTTTACACTCTCACCTCCTAGTCTCCAATAGTTTATCCCATCATACCAAGGCTTAAGGCTTCAATTTAAACTCTACAGTTTCTACCATTCTCGTATACTTGTAAAATCAATCACATTTAGCTAACCAATCAAGAAACATATCTACTCTTTTATCACCACCAAAAGGAGAAATATCAACCTTTATACGATAATCTTGATCGTACCTATTATTTCCAACAACTTTACCTCGACCCTATTCATCAGACAAATACTTGTAGTCATATTGACTGCAAGGATTTGCATGAGCTGGTTGATTGACAGGTTGGCTGCAAGCATCATCCTAGGCGCATGCCTCTCTTCTTCCCTAGTTCATGTTTGTGTGCAACCCTAGTGTCTCAAGCCTAGTTGTAAGGTCATCAAGTCTAGTATTGATGTTGCTAAACCCAGTCTGCATTTGCCCCTCTAAAGTTGCTATCATTACTAAATGGCAATCTAGCTAATCTCAAACAGCCTACATCCTTTGATCACTGTCACGGAGATGATTGCCACCAAATGCTCTACGATTCTCTTCATGGTTCATCACTGATCTGAATGTTAAGCCACTCTTATACTACCTAATGTAGTGGTGAAGATAAAACTAGAGTTCTCAAGTTCTAAGGTTATAGACTAGACTGTAGAGAAATCAGAGAAAATTCTTTGATATTTTTATTGAATCTGAATAATAGTATTGATCTCTATAAAATAAACTAGACATCCCTATTTATATTAGTATTAAAATTCTTTATGAGAAAGAATTATTAATTAAAACTTACATGATAGAATTAATTTAGCATTAGGATTCTTAAATAGTGTCCAATGGTGTCCCCACCAAAATACTAATTAAATTAAAAGTTCCAAGTTAAATAGGAAATAAATAATTAAAATCCAAAATTAACTAGGAAAATAACTAAAATAGAAAAACAGTAACTCCATGCTTCAATGTAGTCCATAAACTCTGGAGATAATTGTTTTACATCACAAAACTTGACTAACCTTATAACCATAAATCACCAAGATTTCATCCAGCCTAAACTCATTTATTAAAACAAAGAGAAGGAATAGCCATGGGTAAATGAAATGGAACAAGTTATGAACCCTTAGATATATAGAAGATAAACTTGATCATAATAAACATCAAAAGTGACAGGATGTCTTGCATAAATGAAATATTCAAGACAAACAACAAAACCTCCTCAAGAACTGCTTTAACTTGACGTAGCTTTTCAGCATGCTCAAAGTCTTCTGCCTCACTATCACTTTCTCGACCTGGCCTAATAGCAAAAAAGAGGAGCAAAACCATCAAAAAATCATAATCAGCATTGAAAAAAAATATATATATGGACAATGGAATCTCCATTGTTCTTAGCAGCCTGGCTAGATATGACATGAAGACCAGTCTCAATACTATTACAGAAACAATGCTCAGTGCTCTGAAGCTTGTGTCCCTATTTCATTTTAAATCGTAAACTTATGATCAATATACATTTCAGAAAGCAGATCCTCATGCCCTAAATAAAAGTTGAACTCCATCTTCCAGATTATAAGCATCAAGTAGACAAATATCTGCTGTCATTTATGAATACATTGGCAAAGCTTTAATGCATGACACTAACAATGATAAATAGATCAGCCACAAAATTTATTAGCAAAGAGCGTTTTAAACAAACTGTTGATGGTGGTAAAAACCAAACATTTTGAATGCACATTCATGAAATTCTATAATGTGTAGCATTAAAAGGTAGAACAATAATAAAAGCACAAAGGAAATGCACATTCATAAAATTCCATAATGTGTATCATTAGAAGGTAGAACAATAATAAAAGCACAAAGGAATTGTTGAATTTCAAATGATACCTTGTACGAGGTACAAGTATTCGTGTTGCATCTAGCAGATCTTGTAATTGAACAGCACTTTTAAGTTTTGTCTGGGGAAGAAAGGAAAAAAACTGATATAAAACAACTTGGTAGGACTACTAGACAACAGAACAGTAAATGAATAAAAAAGGGATAAAGATATCACCAGTACAGTTACTTTTAGGAATTCTCTGATTGAGCCCTTGTATTTCAACTTTTGGCAAAGAGAGTTAATACAACTAGTCTCCATCTAAAAATGCAGCTGATATGACCGTTATCTAAAGATATATGTCCATTATGACAGTATGTGTGAGACACGTCATCAAAATGGAGAAAATTGGCCTAAAACATCAATTAGTTTTGTAGATTAAGATAAATGCTAACAACACTTGCAACTACACAAGTATCCAAAGCTGGGCTACCCATGCTAGCTGGAACTCTGGCCCCACAAACTTATTCCCAACACTGTGTAATGATGGGGAAGAATCAAGGGAGGTCATGCCGTAAAGGGAAATGGAAGAGAAGGCAAAGACATAAAATGGGTTTTATTTATTTTTCCTCAACATAAAATGGGAATCAAATAAACTAAAAATAAATATTAAGAGGGTTTTTGGTCAACAAACTTCTAATCTCCAAACACTTGATTATTTTTCTTATCAACATTCTAACCCCAAATCTGATTTATATTTTTGATAAACAATCTCATATCTCATAATTTATTTCAGCTCAATGTAAAATGAGAATCAAACAAGCAAAAATGGGACACGAAGAGGGTTTTTTATCATCAACCTTCTAATCTCTAAACAGATGAATATTATTTTTTATTGACATGCTAATCCAAAATCTGATTTTATCTTTTGATACACAATGTCATATCTCATATATAATTTTCTGTTCCATTTTTTTTTTCAACTTTATTTTTTAATCGATATATCATATATCTAAATTTGGATAATGATGATGATTAACCACATCACTCATTGATGTGCCAACAAAATTTTCTCCATCTTGATGAGATTTGTGCCACATGTAATGTCACAATTAGACAGCAGCAACACCGGTATTTTTAAATGTAGACTAAGGTTATGAACTTATTTTTTTTCTTTTAGAAATATACAAGTGTATTTGTCAAAATATAAAGCTAAAGACTCAATTAGAAAATCATTAGATGAACATGTACCACTGATGACTTTTTATCCCAATAAGAAAGGAATCACCTCAGATCTGGGTCGTCCCCCATTGTACTTTAACATCAAGTTTAGCAGCTTTTCCTCAGTGACCTTCAACTTCACCTTTTGTTTGGGAGTTCTATCACCACTGCCCACATCAAACACAAATAAGAAGGGAGATTTGAAAATCTTGAGTGAAGTAAAGATGCCAAAGAAAATGACATATCATACTGCCGAATAATGGCAATCACACAGCGTAGCTCCTCAGACTGCCCAAATGTGCCAATAATCCCACTTCCCTGACGAGTTAATCCCTCAGAAGGCTGGACTGGTTCATTGACTTTCCATGGTAAAGTGGGCGGAATTGCTGATGAAAGGTGAGGAGCTTTTGCATCCAAAAGCAACTTTCTCAGCACACAAGCAGCATCATCATAATATCTGTATTGAGAATGGAGATGGTATGTAAATCTAAAGAGATTGCAAGAATCGTGGAAATTGTAAGAACAAGAAAATAAGTAAACCACAGAAAGTAAAACAAATAAAAAGACATAACTACAAAAAGTAAAGCATTCTATTAATTTCATAATTTTATGTATTATGCTAATGCAATAAAAGAAATGAAGACATCGTAATTAGTCCAAATAAAAAGCTCAACAGGTTGAGGAATCAGGATACATTTAATTGATTTTGTTTTCAGAAAAAATGCAAGGAAGCGATTGCTTTCAGAAATTTTCTTTATTCTAGAAATTTTACTCACATGAAAAGTTAGAAAAACATGTTTCACTAATATTAAGCATGTTTCTACTGTTTTCTGTTTTCCAGAAAAATGGAGATTTTCCACAAGTACACAGGTAACTTTTTAGACTAAATTGCAAACAGCATACGACTGGTTGAGCAAACATTAATGAAACTCAAATTGACCAAAAAATTATATTGACCATTACTTGTAGGAATTTTTCACAAAACTCCATCCATTTACATCACAAACATATGATCGTCCTTCACAACGCAGGAGATCAAACCCACAAACCTGCAAGCAACAATTATAATTTAGAATTGACTAGCAATTCAATATCAGTAAGGAATTAGCACTAATATGAAAATAATATACATGAATCACATGGAAGGTTAGTGTACTAATTCATGGGAAGGAAGTTTAGCAGTCAGGAATATCCAGCATTGAAATGATCAGCAACCACAAGCTATGTACTTAAAGATGACTTTGAAGAAGACATACAAGTCTTAACCAGGAAGTCTAGGCTAAAGCAGTTGTACTAGCAAGAATCAAGAGGCTATTGTTGAGTTATTAGTCAATTTTTTTCCCAAAAAATAAAAATGAAAAAAGTTCGAATAAAACACAGCTGACAACACCAGCAAAATGAGCTCATTGCTCTGGATAACTAAATCATGTCGGGCAAGAAACACCAATGAAGCAACCGATCTGATGCACCTACACTTATCAATCATCATAGAATATTTAGCACCACTCATCATTGCAGGAGAAAGGAACTGTTGCACTTTGCAAAAGCAATAAAAACTAAAACAAACAGAAACCATTCTGCATATGATATTCATGAGTAGACACAATCAAGTTAAGTAGAACGATGATATCTTGGAAGCCAGAAAAACACTAATCAACTAAAACCAGGTTGAGAACACATACAGCCTGGCTAAATGCAATGCAAACATCTCTTGCCATTTGCTTCTCGTTAGGTGTCAGTAACACAGGATACCTCACCTGTCAAACACAGTGAGTAAATAAGGGTCAATCATCATATAACCCTAAACCTGGAATATAAATGCATAAAATCAACCAGCAGTGTCATGACTTCTCATTTCAGTATACTTGCATTGGAATAAGAGTACTTGTATGTATGTATGTATGCATGCATGCATGTATACTGGAAATTTTACTTCTCTTATTTAATCCTTTTCTTATGAGTTTAGCAATCCATCACTTGAGAAGCAAACTTAGTTCAGTTAACAGCAGTCGAATGAACAAGAAAAGTTTAAAGGGTAGCCTAACAATGCCTCGCAATTAATACACAAAGTTAAAATTCAAAAATTAAAATGTACTTATGTTAAAGTTACTGGAAGAGTCAATTCAATAGAAGCATCATGTCAATTCTGACACCTATAGCCTAAAAGCATTATTGAACGATGAGCCATGAAAAAGAAGCATTTTCCAATTTAAGAGAACAATACCTAGCATGCTGGTACTCTTAAGGGACGTGATATGGTGAGAAGAGGCAACTGCACATTGCTTGGCTAGCTAGAAAAAAGAACTACTGCCCTTCAGTTTATATCTTTTTTCCACAGCATCTGTTTTCCTAAACTTCAGAGCATATGGCTTTCAATGCACTATTTTCCAAAGCATAAAAAGAGAAACATGGACCTCACATCCCCAAATGTGATCAAACCATCTAAATATTATTTGCATAGTGGATATCAATAGTTACATTACTCCGTAATAATTCTGTCTGTTTTTTCTCTTTGTTATTCCTTATGACATCAAATCAAGCATGCAGATGTAAACTTTAATATCAGTTACAAAATTGAATCTTCAACCATGTTTTAACTCTACTTAAATGTATTTCAACAATTTGGAACGCCTAAACCAATCCAGTTTTCCCATTGCTTTAATATCTCACAAGATAGTCAGATATTTGCAGAGAAACAATAAAAATTTTAGTGCATTAAACAAAAAAAAAAAAGCAGAATACAAAGAAGCAGCTGAGAAACTGAATCTGTGTCCATCATCACTCATGCACACATACAATATATACATAGGGAGGGAGGGAGATTTATTTCAGTAGACTATATTACTACAGGGAATTACTTCCTTTCCATCAGGATTTCGCATGACAACACCATCAACAACAGGAGACTTCCTTGCCTCAGCATGTGCATATTCAGGACCAACAGTGTACACCTATAGTCATTTGTAAATGTCAGTAACAAGCAAAAACAAGATGAAGAATTGAACCCTGCATAGAAAACACAATAACCACTGATAGCATAAATGTAATTGTGCTAACACAAAATAGTTTCAAAAGAAAACAACCTATGGATTCAGAAAGCAGGATAGAACTGCAAGCAGCATGGACTAAAGCAATAACAGACCCACACCACTAAAGGTTAATACTGAGCCAAAAATATTTGAAATACCAGACACTAAAGAAGACACTGAGATGTGATGCAAAAAACACACATCATATAAAGTCAATTCTTTAATAGGTTTCTGACAAATTTGGTAAATTTAACTACAATAATCCAAGGGAAAGCCCCAAAATTTGCAAAGGAAGACCAATCAAAAAGTGAATATAGAAATAATGCAGACATGGCATTCCTTTTTTCACATAACAGGTAAAGTTCAACCTAAAGCAAAGCTTGATTCCTACTTGAATACACAAGTTACCACAGATTTCACACTGCACATTTCACTATACAAAATTAGATTTGACAAGCATTTTCTCTTAGGAAAACACATAGTAAGTCACATCTCTCATAATGCAATACATGTTCCTGTTTTATATCACTGGTTAATTATGCATCTGAACAGCTTATTTCAATTTAACTTGACTAAGCATTTATATCAGTTTATAGGTTCAGAAGTTTTGTTCATCTATTTTATTTTCCTCTCTTATATCTGTGATATTATTGTGACAGGTTACAATTTAAAAGATAAAAACAGCTGAAATCTATAATATTCTCCATTTGTATTGCTACCATGCAATCAAATTCAATTCCTAATAACATGGTTAAATTCTGCATCTTCTCTTCAAGTTGAAATTGATCAGCAAAGGAACCTGGACAAATATCCCATCTATTTCAAATCAATCACAAGTTCTGATGAGCTTGAAAAACATATAGCAACATAAAAAAATGTAAGCTTCATCCTATCACAGAATTAATGAGTAAAACAAAACTAAAAGGGCAAACTTTTTACAGAAAACTATATACAACCTTCACATCTGTTCCTCCAGTTGGCATAAATTCTTCATATATGTAAGAGCCTTCACGTCTCACTCTTCTAACCTCTGGATGGAACTCACTTGACCGATTACCAACCTGAAATAAGACCTGATCATGTAAGTGTACTGTGATAGATAATGAAAATACAATGGATCAGCAAATACAAAACCATTCCAACATACAAGCCATTAGACATCTTGAAATGTGAGATGCAAATAACTATATGCAAGTATCACTGGACGGTGTGCCTTAATAATTCCATAGCCATGCACAAATAGGGTGGAAAATACATGTATCTAGCAAAAGAAAAAAGGCCACACCAAGGGAGAAACAGATTATGGATCGGTATCCTTGTCTATATACTAGTTCAGGGACAGTATCGGTTCAAACGGTTTAGTTTGGACCAAAAACATCCAACCAAACAGAATTTTTTTTCCAACATTTTGAACTGAACCAAATGAAAATAAAAACCAACCAGTTTTGTTTGGTTTGGTTTTACTTTTTTTAAAACCAAATGAGTCCAAATGGGCCAAAAAAAATGGGCTATTTTCATCAAAGCTTTGATTTTTTTTAGACAGAAATTAAGTTGTTTGGTTCAGTCTAATTATATAGTCTCAGGTTTTTTGGTTTGGTTTTGCAGTTCGGTTTTGTCAGTTTTTTTGGTTTCTAAAATTAAACCAAACCAAACCAAATTTCTTTAAAAAATTTATATCTGAGAGTATCAAACAAATTCAGTTTCTCAGTTTTTTCAGATCAGTCTTTTACAGATATTCTGGATAATCTAGTTATTTTGCTCACCCCTAATACCAGTAGAACCAAGTAGACAAATAAACAAAAAGGTAGAATCAACCGAGGCAAAACAGCAGCAAAAGCAAATTGGGTATAAACCAATCCCCATTAGTGTTTTCCTATCTCTGTAAATATTTTTTATGCCTCGAATTCTTTCATATGAGAATCACCAACACTTTAAGAATGCCTGCATAGCGCTGCAGATTTACTTATGTCATCAGCGAAAAAAAGAAAGACAAAGAAACAGAGTTTAGCTTCCAAATTAGAAAAACAAAAGTTGTTGATAAACATACCTTCCTAAACAATTCCTTCATACCTCCACCTGCTGAGCTGGGATAATATATCATGATACTATGGTCATCCCCTTCACAAAATTACAAAATTGAAGTCATTATCATGCATGCTAATTGTAAGAAAGCTCTTACAAATTAATGCAAGTGCAACATGTAATGAATACAACAGTTCATAACTGCAAAATAAAAAATTATAGGCAGTGTCTATTTAAAGCAACATCTTCATGCAATCCTTCTAAGAAAAGAGAATCATTTAATCGATCAATATGAGGGGCACAAAACACATCACTGTTTGTACAAATTGATGACTTCAGAAACTGAGAATATGAGAAAAATGGAAACACTGATTCATTGCACAGTTTTATTTTTTGGAGGTAGAAATTCAAATGATAATAATAAAGCAGTCCATACACAACACAAAAAAGTATTTATGAACTATGTTCTCTCATCACTGAATAATAATTATGTCCAAAGCACCAAGTTCTCGCATCAGATTCACACACTTTATGTCCAAAGCATGAATAATAATTTCCATAGCAAATAGAGATAGCAGTTCCACTATACAAGCATCAAGCAAAATACATGGAGCAATGCCACATTGTTGAGCCAAATCTTAATGAGCAAAAACAACATAAATCACAGAACTTGATAGATGTATGAAATATGCTCACCATCAACAGGCTTCTCTACAAAGGGTTTCCAAAAACGACTTCCATGTACCTCAACAAAATCTTCTTCTTCGATAAAATAATCAAGCTCTTGATATGGAAATTCCCTATTAACAAGGGCATATCTCGGGACAGGAATTCCAAACATTTCAAGACGCTTAAATAACCAAAACAAACAGAAAATAATTGATTAGCTTTAATAAATTAAGAAATAACAATGCACATGCACAGCTCAATTAGTCATTAGTAAACTATATCGATGAGGACTAGCAGATTTAAGGAAACATATTTTGCAGTGCAATGGGTTCACCCCTTTCAGTAGAGGACTGACCAATCATATGGTCAAGCACTTGCCTCAGAACCCTCAGGAAAAAAAAAAGGATAAAAAAAAAAAGGAATAGCTGGAAAACATTCTTCAAGAGGAAGAGTAGAAAATTGTTTTTTGAGCGGGCGCACACGCATGTGTATGTGTGTCATAATAAACCATTGTACCAAGGCATGCAATATGTCTTACAAAGAAGGTGTGAAACACAAAAAAAAAAAAAATCCTGAGGATAAGATGGACGTTTAGACTTTATACCTCATACACCTTCCGCCGGTCATGAAGAAGATGTTGCGGCTCCAACTCATTCACTAGAAAAGGCCTGAGTCAAAAGCATGAGCAATTTAAAAGTGACCAGCATTTCATTTGGATGTGGATAGACATGAAGTAGCAGCTTGTGCAATGGGGTAATTAAGATTTATCAGGAACCGTGGACTAAATATAAAAGGAAAGTTAAAGATACACGAGCATGGCATTCTTCAATGCAATGAGATTGAACAGCAACCAGGGAGGACTACACTGCTGCAAAAAATTTTATTCCACCACTTCATTATTTTCTACTCACTTTTTCATGGATCAAGAAAAGGTTCATTCCTTGTCCATATTCACATGTCGCTGATAAAGCAACAAAGTGCAAATTATAGATGAAAAAAAGCATCTAGACACTAATAAAAGATTTCATCTTCTCAAAGGTGAGTAGAAAATCATGTGCATGTATGAAGTTTCCAGTTGACTTTCATCTCAAGAAGCATGTGCAATTCACTAATCATTTGCACTTGGAACATGAGCAAGAAATGCTACTTACTTCCTCAAAGTGGCGTATGCCTCAGCCTTTTCAAGGGGATAACCAGAGGAATAGAAAGCAATCAAGCAATCGCATATTGGCCAGCTGAAACAAGTAAAGAGTGCAACAAATCAGTCAACTTCCTTGAGGGCAGTGAAATACGAACTCCAAGTGTGTGCATGTATGCTCAAATAAAATTAACCCGGTCAAACTAACAGAATCTTTATAATGACCAAGCTAATTAGACATGGAACTGCAGCAATAAGTCTCCAAAACCCGCTAGCATTTGTGACTGCACAGCACACTTGTCATGATCCAAAACACATCCCCTCCTCGCATACAACAGAATCTGTTTAGTTTTTCAACTCCAAGTCTCAATTTCAGATCGGCCCCCACATCAATTAATTCCTTTTTTATAACCGAATAAAACTCTCAAATTTTAGCAGGAGAAGCACTAGTAAACAAAAGAAGTGGAAGGTAGAATTTAATTTATTTAAGAAGAAAAACAGGCAAATATAAAAACAAAAGGTCAAAATAAACAGCATTTCATGATCATCAATACTGAATATAAAAACCGAAAATGTGAATTAATTTGTCAAAATATAAACAGCAAATAAAATCCAAGGATCCAGTGCATTTTTTTATCGCAATTGAAACATAATAAAAGTCTAAAACAATCACATAAAAATGAAATCCAGTCTTACTTCTCAATTGGATCTTCAAGTATCACTTTATCCCCGAAATGTATAACCTACAACATTACAAACACAAAAACAAAAAAAAAACATAAAAACGAAAAAGGAAATTATAAATTCAAAAAAGAAATAGTAAAAGTACCTCAAATTCACCAAATGCTTGTAATCTTTCAAGAATCTGTCCCATTGGAGTTGATAACAACTGAAGAAACCAAAAAAATTAAATGTATGTGTTATTAAAGCAGTAGCGAAATGTTTTGATTATATTAGTAATGATTTTTATAGTTTTCGGTTTCCGGTTTCGGGATAGAAAAAAAAAAACTAAAGAGAAACAGAACCTCGAAGCCGCATTTCACCTTCTTTTCCATCACACAAACTCCAATTTTTATCTTCTCCTCTTCTCCTCCTTCTGCCACCATCTCCACGTCTGCGCTTGGTTTGTTAGTTTGTTGTGATTTTGTATTTATATACGAAGGGGAGAAAGCAAACAGAGAGAGGGAAAGAAAACCTCCACGCGCGTTTGTGTGTGTATATATATATATAGTAAGTAATCTAGAAGTTCGGGAGTGTTTGGAGAGAGGATTAGGGATGGATTCTGGAATATGCAATTTGTTTTTTTAATGGATGATGAGGACGTGGAAAGTTTTCTATAGCAGATACGGTTGTGGATTTATAACTTCTCAAATTGATTGCTTCTTGTTACGGAATAATTTCTTACAAAAAAAAATGGCCCAGAGTTAAGTATGAAATTTCCAACTTCTATTGGTAATCGATTGCGAACAAGAATTAAATTATACGACATTTTATGTTTTGTTGTTTCTCATCTAAAACGTTAGCATCATTTAAAATAACAATTTCTATCAGCTATAAATAAAAAAAAACCAAAATATATTTCTTCAAAACAGTATGTATATTCCAAACTAAATGAAAAATGTAATTCATAAATCACATTAGAAAAATAAATGTTTATAGTGATTTTGAAATTTTAATTTTTTTATTTTTTTAATTATAAAAATAAATCATAAGTATCATTGAAATAAATTATAAATAAATCCAATCAATAAAAAATTTGTTCGAGTTTTTGTTGGATGTTAGTGCATTACATGTAATATTATTATTTTTAAAAGTATTTTTTAATTAAAAATATATTAAAATAATAATTTTTTTATTTTTTATATGAACACATTAAAATTATTTTAAAAATACTAAAATAATATTAATTTAATATATATTTTTAGCTGAAAAACAATCTACATCATATTACCACACAAGAACATATATATATATATACACACATATACACATACTCTGTGGTTCCTCGGTGCGGTTATATATAAATTCATCCATTTCACTTCGATATTTGACCATTTTTAAAATATAATGTAATAGGATTTTTTTTTAATCACTTAAAAAAGTATTAGTTTAATAAGATTATCAAACCTAGAACTATAAAAATATGTTTTTAAATTATAGTGGTACTGGGCAACAAAATATCCCTATTAGACTTCTAGCGAAGCTTTACAACAATATCGTGTTGTAAAGCTAAAAATGCTCATTTGTAAATTGAAAAGCTATCAAATCTTTCATTCATGTGGTATTTTTATTGGATAATGAACAAACATCTTTTTTTGCAATTATAATTATAAAATTTACTAAATTAATCAGATAAATCATTGTAGCAATTCATGACACCACAAGGTTTTTTTAATTTTGTTCTCAATATCTTTTTTCAATTAGAGCCTTCTCTATGTCCATATTTATGATTAACTTTTAAAAAATTGTAAAGAAAAAAAATTGAACAAAAAATAAACAAAATGTAAAGCAATGAAAAATCTTATGTTCAATCTTAAATTCACTAGAAAATATTATCTTTGCTGAAACCTAATTTCCTTTTTCTTTCTTTATAGTCCTTTAAGTTTTTATCTAATTTTAGTTCAAAAATTTATTTTTTTAACATTTTAATTTTTGAGTTTGAATAAACAGAAAAAAGATTTTTTATTTGTCACAATACAGCAATAAAAACAATCGATTTTAGTATTAATGAGTTTCATTTAATAAAAAAATTCAATAATAATAATTTTTTTTCTATAAACATGCTTGAAAAAACAATTTGAATTCCATTTAGATTTTTTAATTTGATTGATTTTTGTGTTTTTTTTTTTAGTGTTTTTGATGTTGTTAAGTGGTTTATAATGGTTTTTTATGATATTTTCAAGTAAAAATTAACTTAAAATTGAGTTTTTAAAGTTTAAACACTTCTATCTTAAGTCATCACATGTAACTCTATAAACATAATAATTGGTGAGATATCACTTAACATTACAAAGCCACCTATCACTCATTTAAAAAAAATAAATTACATATTATTTATTTATAAGAAAAAACAAATATGAGCTTGATTTTTTAATTAAGATCTAATAAGCTTGTATACTTTTTAATTAAAGCTAAAACACATAATTTTGGCCTTAAAGGCCCATATGTTAGGCTACCCAAGGTTGCATGTATGGTTTCTTTTTATTTTTATTTTTTATTTTTTTTGTTAATTTAAATTTAATTTTTAAAAAATAATTAATTTTAAATATTATTAATTTGTTAAATTGATTTAAAGTGTTTTTTAGATATTATTTTATAAAATACCATTTAATTTTTTTAATAAGATTGTAGCAAGTTTTTTTTACATTAGCAAGTTTTTCATAGCACATCATTTAAAAAAAACAATTATGTGGTTATTTTTTTATACCATATATTTTTATTATTATATAATTAAATAAAAATTATTTTATAAAAAATAATATTATTAAGTCAATAACATTTATGACGGGAGTTGTAAGTTTAATGAATTTGATCAAAACTTGAGTTGATTAAAAATAACATATAATAATATTTAAAAATAAATAATCATAATATTTGAAACAATCACTTTGAAGTCATTAATTTTTGAGTTCATAATTTTATTTTTATTTTTTTAACAAAGAAAAAAGATATTAGCAACATCTACACTCTTTTTAGGAAACAAATAGTTATTTCAATAGTTGACTAATACTATTATGAGAGGTAGTCCCTTTCTTAGTTTTTTAAATTCAACCTTAAAATTAATATTCAATAAAAAAAAGTATTTTTTTAATAAATATAGAATATCAATATAAAAGGTAGTGTGTTTTTATAACCATTTCAAAAATAAATTTAGTCTATATAAAATCTTACAAAAAAGCAATGCTTATTATGGAATAAAAAAATTAATAATTATTTGATAAATAACTAAAACAAAATAGGTAATTCACAGTAGCCCACCTTATAAATTACTTGCATTGTATTGTTCAATAAACAATTTTTTCACTTTTATCATCAAATTTTTATTATTTATGATTTTATCTTCTCAAATTATTTTAGCATGATTTTTATATATACATATATTTCTTTTAATTTACTTTGTCTTTCATATATCCCTATTTGAAGAATGTTCAAGATGAGTATTGATTTTGTGAAATCAAAATTTAATTAAGTTAACGATAAAATTAAAAGAATAATGATCAACTTTAATTAAAAAAAAAAAAACAACAACAACAAAACAAAATCCTTTTAAATTTTGATGTTAAAACCTAAAAGTTGACACTTGAAATTTTATTTTTTCTATCATTCGATTTCTAATATCTAAGAAATTCATGTTTTGATTTTAAATTTTATTTTATTTTTATTTTTAGTCTCTGTATTTTGAGAAACAGAAGACAAATTAATAAAAAAAAATTAAAGAGAAAGAAAGTGCTTCGATGATCACATTTTATCTACCAAAAAAGTTGATTTTTGTGTTAAAACTTCTTGAGAGAAGTTCAATGGAGGTGATGTTTTCCTGTAACCATGTTAAAAAAAGTTGTTGTGATGTTGTTGTCACATAAATTAATTATCATGATTTAAAATACAACACATAATATTGTATAGAGACAATATTGTATAGAGCAAGCAAAAAGTCAATCCCATGAGAAACGTTTAAGTTGGATTTTTATATTATATGATATGCAATTTTGAGAAGGTTTGAAAGTTATATAAGCTAAAGCAAAAGGAAAAAGAAAACTATCAAGTAAAAATTAAATAAAATCAAAATTTATTAAAAAAATAAATCTTGATCGCAAGTAAATATCCACCTACATAAATCAATATTGATTATAGAAACGAAATGAGACGCCAATTTATACTTTGAATATCTATATTTTCTTATATTGATTAGTTAACAGATCTGTTGTATAACTAATCCTAATTATAAAATAATCACAATGTTTGTACTAATAATTTAATTTAATGATAGCCATTAGAACTAGATGAGTTAATTAATTTAGCCAACATAATTGTCCGCAGTTCATATTTGATTTAATCAGTCAAATGTTCTCCCTAAGATTACTAATCTAGATCTATCACAATTATTAATCTTAGTTGTTTCGCAAGTTTATATACCACAACTCCGATTTTGATAGCAAACTTAGTAAGAGATTATTCACAATAATAACTTAGAATTCACTCTAGTAATTAAAATAAACAACATTAAAAAATAAGTATAGAGAATAGACATATTCCTTCATAATATAAACTAAACTATCAAATAATATAATTGCATCAAATACTCTCATACTTAACTCTTACTTGCCCTCAAGAAAATAGACATAAAATCAAACTCAGATTTAAAAAAATAAAATAACTATGACTAATATCTTAATCTCTCATTAATGTCTAAGAATATATTTATTATAAATAATAATACAATCAAGAAGGATAAAAACATAAATTTTCAAGAATTTATTTACATATGAACTTTAAAACTTAATTAATCATTGAGATTTAAATGAAATTTATATCATGCCAGAGTGATAAATCCTCTCATTGATATACACCCCAACACACAAGTATTTAGCGCTTATGTGTTTAAATTTATTAAGTTCAATCGATGAATGATGTACCATAAGATTACCTTTCAATCTCATCTCTATTTCTAAAATATTATAAGCAACGCTTGAATTAAAATGTCTCATTTTTTAATTGTAATGGGGCTAAGGTTAAAGTGAGGTGAAAGAAAGGAAAAGAAAAGGCTAAAATCAAAGGAAATAGAGCATTCTAAAAAATGTTTTTTTAAAATAAGATATATCATCAAAGCACACAAATTTTTCATCTTTAAGCATCAATACTTAACTTCATTTGATTTCATGCTCAATCAACATAAAATTTTAAGAACACAATGGAACATTTTTTTTTTCTTTTCTCTTTTCTTTCACTTTTGGCAACTTTGCCCATTCTTTCTGTCATTCATCACTTTTTTTTCACATAAGTTTCAACAATAATCCCATGAAATATCAACAACTATATGTTCAACTAATCATTGGCCCAGGGAAAAGGAATACATATAAAAAAATAAAGGCTTACACATAGATAAAACAAATAAAATATAAACAGACTTAAAAGGGGTTTATCAGGATAATATGCTTTAGGGTTAGTCTTTTGACTTAAATGGTTAAAATTTCTAATACCTTTATCATCTCTATATATACTCATATCATGTTAATGTAATCTCAACAAGATATGAAGCAAGTTCTAAAGATACATAACATTGAAAGAATGCATAATCCAAAGATATAATGTTAAAGGCTTAAAAGCTTGTATTGCTATAACATTATAAAGGCAATATGAAATATTTTCAAATTTAATTCTTAAAGTAATTTAAACTTTGAAACTTTTACGCATAATTATTCATTCAATTTATATTTTCACCTATTTCAATTGATTCTTATACATAATATTTATATTCTCATTAACCAATAAGGGTTCAAAAGATAAAACTTAGACTCTCTTTTTTCTTTTAAGAAACAACAACAAAAAAAATAAATCTCTTAGTATCCCCACACTTTTGATAAGGAAATTTTTAGCTTATGTATTTTCTGCCATTTATGATTGGTTTAGAAATATTTTGGATGTGTTGCATAAGATAATTAGAATTTTGGGTCCCTTTTGAACTATTAGCCTTATGAAAAATTAATGTGTTTTTAGATATTTGGTTATTGAGCAAGCAAAATCCAATAGTAAAACTGAATATTGATTTATTGTGTGCTACTAAGAAAGCTATACAATATAGTTTTAGATGCTCATCACCATTTTTAAATATTTAATATTAAGATTTATAAAATATATGAAAGGTATATAACTCAGTTTTACTATTTTGAAGTCTAAAAAATGAGTTCAAAAACAGGGATTGAATCAAACCTGAACTTCTTGTACTATAAATACTATTTAGTTTATGGCCATTATCTCAAGTCTCAAAGATCAAAGAATTGCAAGATTGGTGTTATTAGAAATAAGATTCAATTTTCTATAATTTCTCTAGAAATAGAGATCTTTGAATTCGCACGTTTCCTACCTCAAATCTACCTGCAATGCCCGAGTAGGAAGGAATTCAAATTAAAAAAGGAAACTGTCTTTATTCCAGCAGAGGTAAAAAGGTTACAATATAAAAGAAAAAAGAAGGGGTCAACAAGAAAAAAAGGTATACATAGAGAAACCCTAAAATAGACTAAAGGATAGAAAAAGAGGTGGCATAAAAGAGGGATAAAAAACATAGGCAAAAACATAGCAGATTTAGAGGACACCTATCTATTCCACTACAATTATTTGCTTTTGAGTGATGTTCATCGTATCAAGTTTGTTTCTCTTTTATTTAACTATGAAGTAGACTTTTATTCTAAGATTTTTGATGTAACTTTACTATGAATATGTGAACAATTTCTTCAATTGAATTATTACATTAAGTTATTGAGTATTTTAGTCTATGTGTAATGCTTATATATGTTTGGTCAACATCTATATGATTTAGAATTCAATTTGAAAATAAGAAGTGATAATTATTTTAGCAATTATTTGAAATACTTTAAGAAATATATAGGATAGTGACATGACCAAAAGATTGATGTCTTCTCTCAAGTGTAAGAGTGTCGAAGTAATAAATAACACAACCATAATGAGGTTAATTGTATAAATTATGAACAACAATAACAATAATAATAATAATAATAATAGTAGTAGAAGAAGATAAAGAAGAAGAAGAAGAAGAAAAAAAGTTAATGAGTACTTTGAGATGAAAGATCAATGTAAGGATTAAATAATGATAACAACAAACATCATAGTTGGACAATCATTGGTGGAGTGTTTATTGGTTTCATATATTTGATACACATTGTTTTCAACATATTTTAATTGACAACTCTTGTTTAATTCTAATGCCTCAACTTTTCTAGCTAAAAATACAAACTTGGCTTGGAGGTCATGATCTTGCATAAGGTTATACATACCTCCATTAGATGTATGAGGTTGAGTTTTACTCGGTCCCTTATAAGTACCCGTAGTGTCTCAATTTTGAGCATTTTCAGCTAACAAGTCTTAGTACTTCATTGTCTCATCAAGGTCTTTATCTTCAAAAGTTCTATTGCATATCAATTCAACCATTTGCCTATCTCTAGGTGTTAACCCTTCATAAAAAATATGAAACTAATCTCCATGTTTTAAAACCATGATGAGGGCAAGTACTAAGCAAGTCTCGATATCTATCCCAACATTGGTAAAATATTTCTCTTGGTTTTTGAGTGAAAGTGGTGATTTGTCTTTTAAAATACTTTGTTTTGTGAGAAAAGAAAAACTTTTTAAAAAACTATTGTTGCATTTCATCACAAACATGAATGGATCCAGGTCTCAAATTTTGTAACCATGTTTTAGTGACACGACGAAAAGATTGATATCTTCTCCCAAGTGCAGGAGTGTCGAAGTAATAAATAACCCGA
>SRLM01000103.1:0-45453 GCA_015708895.1 Populus ilicifolia
CCTAACCCCTAAGCCCTAAGCCCTAAACCCTAAACCCTAAACCCTAAACCCTAAACCCTAAACCCTAAACCCTAAACCCTAAACCCTAAANAATGCAAACCCTAAATCTCTAAAACGATAAACTCTTAAAACCTTAAACCCTAAACTCTAAACTCAAAACCCTAAAACCCCAAACCCCAAAACTCGAAACCCTAAACCCCAAGCCCCAACCCCAAAACCTAAAACCCTAACCCTAAACTCGAAACTCCAAACCCCAAAACAGAAACCCTAAACACCTAACCCCAAACCCAAACCCCAAATCCTAAACCCTAAACCCTTAAAACCCGAAATCCTAAAACCTTAAATCCTAAACCTGAAATCCAAAACCCAAAAGCCTAAACCCGAATCCCTAAACCCTAAACCTGAAATCCGAAACCCTAAACCCAAACCCTAAACCCTAAACCCTAAACCCTAAACCCAAACCCAATCCCAATCCCAAACCCAAACCTAAACGCTAAACCTTAAAACCCTAAACCCTAAAACTCAAAACCCCAAACCCTGAACCCTTAACTCGAAACCCCGAACCCGGAACCCCGAAACCCGGAATCCCAAACCCCAAAACCCTGAACTCCAAACCCGAAACCCTAAACCCTAAATTTAAAAACTCTAAACGCTAAACCATCAACCCTAAATCTCTTAATCTTAAACTCTAAATCCTAGTTGTAGTAGGGAGCTAGTTTAAGGTGGGATGAAAACACACGTTTAGGTTTTTGTAAAGGATTTTGCTTAAGATTTTGTTATATTAAGATTTGGTATTTAGTTTAAGGAATTCTTTGAAATTGCTTAGTGTTTCTTGACTTTTTCGGGTTTTATTTATTTTTCTCATTCTATTAAGATTGTAAAAGACTATTTATAAACCTAGATTGTTTAATAAAAATGTAGTCATTTCTAGAACTATTGAGTACTTTTTTTATTTTATATTCTTAACAATCCTTGTGCACATTGCTTCTTCTTACTTGTGTTATGTGGTGACTAATACTTAACTTGATGAAATCACTTATCCATAGACTCAAACTTGTTTTTCCACCTCTACCTATTATTAGTATTTTTATAATAAATAGTGATATTATTTATTTATCTATACAAGTAAACATCAATAATTAAGTAATTGTTTATTTAAATTTGATTTCTTTTCTTTTCTCGCTTGAATATTTTTTATTAAGCTTAGCTTATTATTATTTGTCTATCAATCATAAGCAATATGAGTAAGGATATTATTATTCCATCTAGTAAGTTTGGTTTTTTAGTCTTTTAATTTCTTAAATTGATCTATTTTTATTACATTTTAAGCTTTTTTTATAGTTTTGGACTTCCATGATGATCAAACAAAATTTATATCATAATTTTATTGTAAATTATTTTTATTTATATTTATATTATAAACTTCAATTTAAGATGCACATTAAATATGTTTTTTATAAGATGTAAAAGAAAAAAACAAACTAATAACATTATTATCAACCTAGATTATGCAAGTTTACGAGATTGGGGTTATTTTTTTAATGGAGGTTCGTTTAAGAAAAAAAACATAGAAGTAGTATCCGGTAATAGAAGGTGGGACTGTAATATGAGGCCGAAATAAAGGGGCCTGAACCCGAATGCTAGTTTCCTCTTTCTAGCCTTGAATGAACGAGCCAACTAACGAATCTTCCTCGTCTTCCTCACATCACATCACCTGATGATACTAATTGCTTCATTTTCAACTGAGACGAGATGAGAGGATAGCGCATGAGTAGAGCCCATATGAGGATGACAATCTCACAGGCATCATCATCATCATTCTAAGGTAATCGTTTGGTTCCTCTTTTTCCGTCTTGTACCCTTTTTTCCTTTTCTAATATAATCGAAAAAGGTAACAAAAAATAATACTAACCCGAGGAATTGAATTGAACTTTTGCAGGCTGATCTGATCATTGATTGAATTGATTGGTTCCCTTTCTTGTTCTCAATTTTGGATTTTTTACATACTGGTCATCGTCATCGAATCACCGCCAGTTCATGTGAGAGTGTGAGATTTCATTTTCCTTACAAGTTCTTTGAGTTTTTTTATTAAATAAGTAATTTTACCAGGGGAAAGTCAACCATTCCAATCTTGTCAAAATTTGTCGGATCTTCACAGAAATGTATCGAAAATCATCACAAGTCCCTTGTCTCGTTGTTTCTTTTTCTATTACACAAACGCAGAGATATGCATCCAAGCAAGTGTGGGAATGCCGTGTCTAGGAATGATCTGGGTAGTAATTCCAACGCTACTACTGCTACTACCAACAATAGTAATAAATCTCAGCGGAGATTGAGCTTGTGCTCTCAAATAGCTATGCACTCGTCCCCAATTGTTTTTCCTGAGAAACAGAAACGCAGCAAGAAGCCCAAGGCTGCTGCTTCCAATTCCAAGAGGAGTATGGAGGTCGTTGCTGATGATCCGTTTCCATTCAACCAACCCAAGATTGATGAGCTCAAAATAGACATAGGTAGAGGAGCAGCTGCAGGAGGAGACGAAAACTCTGATTTGTTAGGCTATGCTGTCTTCTCTGGGAAACTCATTTTGGATAAGAGAAGTGCCTCTTCCTCTTCCCCCTATCATAGCAATACTACTAAAGATATTGCTGACATTACCAACCAACAAGCAGTTGACGCTAAGCTCACAAGCAAGGCTTTAGTTTGGGGTTCTCGTATGCTCCATCTTGAGCATGTCATCTCGGTAATATCCTCACTTCATTCCAAAAACAAAAAAAAACAAAAAAAAAAACTGCACTCACGATTTTACCATAGAGATCTAGAGCAATGATCCCCCCATGTGGCTTTGACAGGTGTCATACAATGTTGGTCTCAGACATTTTACAGTGCATTCTTATCCCATAAAAAAGAGCTCTCGTGGGCTGTCTTGCTTTATTAAACCTAAAAGAACTCGCAAAGACTACCGTTTCTTGGCTTCTAGCATAGAAGAGGCACTTCAATGGGTCGGTGGATTTGCTGATCAGCAATGCTATATTAACTGTTTGCCTCATCCCTTGGCTTCATCAAAAAAGCAAGCTTCTTCTGAGTTGCTTCCCACTGACCCCCCTCCTGAGCTTCTCTTCAAGTGCAAGTGCCCTCCCAAAATGCTTGTCATATTAAATCCACGGTCTGGACATGGTCGTTCAACTAAAGTTTTCCATGGAATAGTAGAACCGATATTTAAGGTCCGTAACTGTTCTTCGTATTTGCTCGCAGTTTTCATGTAATTTCCAATGCAGGATAATCCAATGAAGCATGAAACTCTACTTTCTCCCTCTCAACATGCCCATGAAAGCATGAATCACCTCTCTAAATCGATAAACATATCTAATAAATATTCCATTGTTTTTTAATACTACCTCCCATTGTTTTTTAATACTACCTTCTTTGATATGATTGTTTTCTTCATTGCATTACTTCATTTGGCGAATTAATGCACACTTTGCCTGATATATATTGATATCAATCATTTATATTCGAAAGTGTAAACTGTGACAGCTTGCAGGGTTTAAATTGGAGGTGGTCAAAACAACATCCGCTGGTCATGCTAAAAATCTTGCTTCTACTGTTGATATCAGCACTTGTCCTGATGGTATTATTACTCAATGCATCATCTTATAATATTTTACATCTTTCATCTTTACCCTGACAACTACATCTTCTTTCAGGGATTATATGCGTTGGTGGTGATGGAATTATTAATGAGGTCAGTCTTTTACCTTCTCGTGAAAATAACCATTTTTAATTTATTGTTACTGAATGTTCAGTTATGAATATAATTTACCTGCTTGGACTTCATTTAACTATGCCATGCACTCCATGCCCTTGTTCTGGATTCAATTTAATGACCTTGATAGTTACTTTTTACGATTTAATAGTTAGGCATGAAGAACATGATAAAAGAAACAAGATCTGTTTGAGAGGAAGAGTAAATAAATCTAGATCTTTGCGGTGGTTTGTATCCAATACTTGTTAAGAGATAAAGATTTACATCGTTTCATGACCAAGTTTTCATGCATCAAAACATTTACAATGAAGCAGAGCTTTCCCAGTCATAGGTTGGCCCTTGGTTTAACAATTTTGAATTTTTCAGGTTTCTGGGCTGGGTTTTTTCATCAAAATCCTTCTGCATTTAAGAATTGAAGGCGATGTATAATAGCAAATGTTGTCACAATTTGTTGTATTTGACTATGTAGATATGAAGATGTTGCAGATTTTTGTGGTAAAGAGAAAAGGCCTGGTCTAGATTAGTTATTTGTTGGAGAATGGGATTGTTTGCTGTTAGATATCAATCACCATCTAAGCATGCTGATGAAAATGGCCATAGTTGAAGAGTAGAGAAAATTTGTTAGATATTGGTAAGCAATAGCAGATGCTGTTGAAGTGAAGGGAAGTTAGAACACACAATTACACAGAACTTAGAATTTTGGGGGGATAAAGGAGAGGAAAATTTTGCATGGTGAGGATGATTTCATTTATTTGGAATTCTATACTGTAATATCTCAGTCCTTCTCTAGCTGAACTTTTGCTGTTTATGCAGCCCTGCCAGGTTGCACCAAATTTCTGACTCTAATTTATTTAGTCATTGATTGGAGGATACACATTCATGGAGATCAGGTCTCCCTCTTTGGCTCCTCCCTCCATCTCTGTCATGCATTCACAGATGCATGCACTTTTGCAAGAACCCCACAAATAGCATTCTCTGCCTTTTCTGAAAGCCTAACTTAAATTCTGAGATTATTTTGCAAGTAATTTTTTTACAAATCTCAAGGATACTTGTTGCAAAATATGACTTGCTCTTACAAGGATTATCTGGGCAGTGTTCAATGAGAGCATAGTGACATTATCTGGTGACTTGCATGCATTGACTATGTATTTGTGGTATTCAAACTGAAAATCATAATACACATGATGACAGTCTATTTGTGTATGTGGAACATGCTATTTGACCTCTGTAATCATGCAGGTTCTAAATGGTCTGCTGAGTAGAGATAACCAGAAAGAAGGAATTTCCATACCAATTGGAATTATACCTGCTGGTTCAGATAATTCTCTGGTTTGGACTGTTCTGGGGGTTAGAGATCCAGTTTCCGCTGCCATATCTATTGTCAAGGTGTTTTTCTTTTTCATGGCCAGAAAATCCTGATCAGAAATGTTTTTATCAGTCCATCGTAGATGAATGCTTTTTCTGTGAATTTCCTTGGTCAAAACTGAGACTGTTTAACATGATTTTTCAATATGAAAGCCATTAATTGCTTGGGGACCTACCTCGCACATGTGTGTGGGTCGGGTGGGGCACAGCACTAGCTCATGCAGTTTTCTTGCTTCCGTTCTGGATAACATCCGATTTTCTATTCGGTTAATAAGATTTAACTAATTATTTCATGGTCAAATACTTATTGTCATCCAACTGCTTGAGCTATGTGGGATGAATTATACCAAGAGAGAGAGAGAGAGAGAGAGAGTTACTTCTAGTGCCTATTGCCAGACCCCACTCTCCAGATTTAGATTTAAATCTGAATCAACCTTGCCCAAAGCACATTGTTGCTCCCCTATTTTATCACCGTTTCTATTTATTTTCAATTTGTAATTTTAGCACTATTGTATTATGGTACCTTTGTGTACATTTGCAATAATGTGGTACAAGGTATAGGGTAAGATCAGAATGGATGTTTATCAGTAGGGAAGGGAGGGTGGGGATGCACGAAGTAGCAGGGTGAGTGTCTTCCATAGATTTTTCATTTGGGGTAAAGCAGCAATAGGGCATCTCAAGATTGTGGTGGTGTTTTCTTGGTAACTGCCTTGGTGGAGTAGGTTAACCTTAAAATAAAAATAAAGAAAAGATCAAACAAAAGTGAATACTCCATGCTGTCCTGAATCTTGATTTCTCTTTACTGTATTTTTCGGGCCCATACTTCCAGTATTAGCATGTCTTAGGTGATGCAACATATGCTTTCTATATCTCAATACTCCTGGTGCCCTTCCATGAAGGAGTTTTCAATTGGAATATTCACATCAGACCAGAAACATTTTTTAGCATGCCATCCAGGGCAAGAAGGTTGGATTCAGGTGGCATGTAATCCAGATTAGTTCCAGGTGTTCTACAGGAAAAACAGGGGGGGTCAAATTCTTTCCAAACTCAACAGTGCTTGAGATCATTTCTTGAGAATGTTTATTTACTACTGGAAGGTTGTTCGGACTTTTTTCCATTTATTCTATAGTAAATTCTACCAATTATTTGAATTAGAAGCCTACCCGTCGTTTCTCTGCAACTTCATTAGTGGAACTGATACAGCTAAGCTGGTGTCTATTATGCTAGTCAAACTGGAGTTTTCAAGATGCAAGATAATTATTTGTTCAGTGAGAATGCTACACCTTTCCCTGTAAACGCCTTTTCTGTAAAACCTTGTGCATGAGAGAAAAGAAGTTCAGAAATCCTGTTAGCTTTTTAGTATCCCATCACACCTTCAAATGTATTGACTGAAAAGCTGCTGTTATCCACACGCATGTGAGTGTATGCATAGGTGCATTCAGTCTGAAATCATGTTGTCTCATGAGGTTCCTCAGTAAACTTCTGTATTTGTGAAAATTCCACTTCATAGCATGCTCGTGAGCTCACCATGGATGTATTTTTGTGGCTTTCAGGGGGGCCTCACCGCTACAGATGTTTTTGCTGTTGAGTGGATACAGTCTGGTGTTATACACTTTGGAATGACAGTCTCATATTATGGCTTTGTGAGTGATGGTGAGTTCATAATATTGCAATTAATCCTTGGGGAAACACTGAAACGACCAATGACAATTTATAGGCTGATCTTTTTTCTAAAAAAACCATATAAATGAATTTAAGATTCCCAAACCCATGTCCTTGTATAACTATTCTTGGTACATATAAATGTTCCTCTGAAACACGTTTATGTGAAATAATTGACATAGAAGTGAGAGAATTGATACTTTTGTTTCTTTTTCAAGATTTGTTAAAAAAATTCATTGCACAATTCCTGGTTACCTTATAAAATCCAGGTTTGTGGCCTATTTTAGATATTAAAACATTCTTGTCGGTGTTTTTAAGCATGTTTCATTTCATTCTTTTTATATCATTATTGAGACTGCAGCCATATAAACTTATGAGCTTTATAATTGCAAACAAAATAATCAGATCATATTAATCCTGATGTTATAACACTTGCATCCATGTTTGTTCATACGTTCATGAGCTTTGTTGTAATGTTTGTAGTGATTACAATGCTGGGTGTGTGCTTGATGTTTGAGACATATTTGGTACATGCTGTGTCTAGAGATTTTGATTTCTTAATATGAGAGGATAAGCCAAGAGCTAAGCAAATTAGAAACATGGGGACATATTGGAGACTTGCCCAATTATGTAAGAATAAATTGAGCCATTCACCCTTGTTTGTTTTGTTGGATTGCACTTTTGCAATTATCTTTTAAAATTAGTGAACAGAATGAGCTGGTGGTTGATCTTTGTTTCTTTTTCCAGTTATAATATTTAATATATTGACCTTTACAGAGTGTAGACAAATACTTTCTGTACAAGACCCATGATACTTGAGATGCCTTATGATTTATATGCATGATACTAATCTTTATTATTCACTTGTACTTGTTTCCCATGTGTAGTGTTGGAACTTTCCGAGAAATATCAGAAACGCTTTGGTCCACTGCGTTATTTTGTTGCTGGATTTCTTAAGTTCTTTTGCTTGCCAAAGTACAGCTACGAAGTGGAATATCTTCCTGCATCAAAAGAGGATCAAGGAAAACAATCAGCTGAGGGAGACATAGTTGACAT
Organism: Populus ilicifolia; assembly: GCA_015708895.1. Classification (NCBI taxonomy): domain Eukaryota; kingdom Viridiplantae; phylum Streptophyta; class Magnoliopsida; order Malpighiales; family Salicaceae; genus Populus; species Populus ilicifolia. The sequence goes on from SRLM01000103.1 coordinate 7,847, forward strand.
GCCAGACTTGTACACTGATGTTATAAGGAGATCTAACACAGATGGCATTCCCAGAGCCTCTAGCTTATCAAGTATTGACTCGATAATGACTCCAAGCCGAATGTCTGGAGGGGACATGGATACTACCTGCAGTAGCACCCATGCCAGCACCGAACCATCTGATTATGTGCGTGGCTTAGATCCAAAAGCAAAACGCCTTTCATCAGGGAGGACAAATGTCATGCCGGAGCCAGAAGTTATTCATCCGCAGTTACCACTGTCAACAACTCCAAACTGGCCAAGGACCAGGTCAAAATCAAGGGCTGATAAAGGATGGACTGGATTGACCACTACACATGACCCTTCCCGGTGTTCTTGGGGAAATGCCTCAATGAATGATAGAGAGGATATATCTTCAACGATATCTGATCCTGGACCGATTTGGGATGCAGAACCAAAGTGGGACACTGAACCTAATTGGGATGTGGAAAATCCGATTGATTTACCAGGGCCATCAGATGACATAGAAGGAGGGATGAAGAAGGAAGTCATTCCTAGGCTTGAGGATAAATGGGAATTTAAAAAGGGACAATTTCTTGGTATCCTGGTTTGCAATCATGCTTGCAGAACTGTTCAGAGTTCTCAGTTGGTAGCACCAAGGGCTGAGCATGATGACAACACTATGGATATGCTCTTAGTTCATGGTAGCGGGCGATGGAGGCTGCTAAGATTTTTCTTGCGATTGCAGATGGGTCAACATCTTTCACTCCCATATGTTGAATATATTAAGGTAAGAGCATGTACCCCTATTCATTCTTTTGCATCCATAAAATGAAACGGCAAATTGAGTCTAGTTAACTGCATTTAGCTCCATAATGATTGTCAATGATGTAAGTATGCATAAATTTCAAGATTTGAATTGAATACAAAGGGACTTTAGATGATTTTAAAATTGATGCTGGCTAGCTCTTCCAAAGCTTTTATTTATTGTTGGGTTCATCCATTGCTCTTGTTTTAGATCAGAAAAATGTGTCACGCTGCGCCTTGCCTGTTTGATCACATTGTTGTTATTTTAATTTTTTTTATAGATTCTGCTATTCAAGTTTTTCTTTTAAGAGCATCTTAAACTCCAAGCATCAAGTTGATTGGTATTTTAGGAATTAGCCCATGCATGCAGGGCTCTGTTGAATTTTGTTGTTTTTTTAACCAACATGTGAGTTTTGTTAGAAGGAAACTAGCCAGTATTTGGTCTGATTACGTAGGTATTCACTCTCAGAGATGCAGAGGTTGTGGGTGATTTCAAGCATTCATTTGTACATACCCGCATTGGATGCTGCATGCTTCAGGAGGCAGCAAATGTTTTCATAAATGAATAATGAATTAATTAAGTTGTCTTGACACCATCTATTTCAAACTTGTGCAGGTAAAATCTGTGAAGATAAAGGCTGGGAAGCACACACCTACTGGTTGTGGAATTGATGGTGAGCTCATTCAACTAAATGGGCAGGTAATCTCTTCTTTGCTTCCAGAGCAGTGCAGACTCATTGGCCGGTTCCCAAGCCATCCTATATAACAAGCAGTGCAGACTCATTGGCCGGTTCCCAAGCCATCCTATATAACAAGCAGTGCAGACTCATTGGCCGGTCCCCATCGTATATAACAAACATGAGGCCTCGTTCTACAATCTCAAAAGGATGGGGGGACTGCTCTCTTTGCAAGTTGTGGTTGTGATATATGCATAGATCCTGGAACCAAAGAGTACTAATATGTGGTCCTTTGTCTCCACCTTTTTCTTATTTTTTTATCCTTCATTTGAAGCCCCGTCACCATTGAACCATTTGAGATCCCTGTAAAGTGCGGTCATGTGGGTTAGTCGGCAGTTGCTGCTGCTTTTATGATTTCCTTTTAGTCCCCTTACCTATTGTTGGCATGTTGTGGGATTTGTATTGGAAAACACCATTCCTTTTCATTTGTGATTACAGCAGAAAGTGTTCATGTCATGGTGATATTGTAAAGCATTTGGTTTCCAGCGCTTCCGTTTGTTTGTCAGATTGCTTTCCGTACCTCGTGTCTCTCCTTTTTAATGTACGGATTTAAACACGAGTCCTCTCTCTCTTGGTTGTTGGTGGGGGTAGAGAAAAAAGCAAATACCATTGCAAGTGTCGGGAATTCCATAATTCTAAAGGAGAAGCTATGATTGGTCAGATAATTTTGGAGATACCTGAAGCAAAGATGCCGGTGCAAGGTTCTCAGTCATCACCCATGCCTCCTCTGGGGGTCCTGTAACAGTAATCTTGGCTCGCCGTATTTAAATGTTGGAAATAGAAGTCGTACGTAGATCATAGAATTAGGATCCTATAATCTAACTCTAAACCCTTGTATAGAGTGGATGTTTACTATTATAATGATAACATATAAACATATTTCTTTTTTTTTTATGTTATTAGATTTAGATTCAATACCTTAGTCTTTCTATTCATTTCTCTTTTTTTGGTTGATACTGCCGATCATTATGGAGGAACAACAACCCTTGAACTACAATCCATATTCCTTGCACCATTCAAATCATATAGGTATGCTACTCATCTCAAAGCCTCTTAATGGTGATAATTAATCGACATTGTACAGGGCCATGATGATTTTTTGAATGCCAAATCCAAGATGGATTTTATAAATGGAACCATTTTCATGCCATCAAGCCAGATGAACATGCTTTGTGGAAAAAAAATCAATAATAATATTTTTTTTCTTAGATCTTTAATTCACTTACACAAGATATAATAGACTAGTTTTTATTCCTTTAACTAGCTGTCCGCCTTCTCTCCTTTCATTTTTTTTATATCCTAGAAAATTATAGTCTCTATTTTACAAAATAATCCTTCTTTAAATAAACAATTTATATTTAAGTATTTCAATTACGATATAATAGACTAGTTTTTATCCCTTTATCTAGCTGTCCGCCTTCTCTCCTCTCATTCTTTTTATATCCTAGAAAATTATAGTCTTTATTTTACAAAATAGTCCTTTAGGTAGACAGTTTATATTTAAGTATTTCAATAACTATTTAAAAAAAAATAAGAAATATTCTTGCATGAAATCTTTAAACTTTAACTTAAAGAAGCTAAATTACTAAAAAAAACTTGAATATTAGTTTAGATACTTTAGAACATAATTTGAAATTGTTTCTTCACGAAACTCGTTTTTTGGCAGGATTTAGTTGTTATTTTGAAAAATCATATCTCCTTTATATGGCATTGTTTTTTGCTGAAATTTGAAACACTCATAGACCTTTGAGTCAGAAATTCAAAAAAAAAATTATCTTACATTAATTGAAGTTCTGTAGCTCTAAATATTTAAGTAGGAATAGTTGAAAGTCAACATTAGTAGATTGCAAGATTTGACTTTGAAGGCTGCGATTTCCATGTTTTTTTTTATTTTATTTTCTTGCCTTAAATGTCTATAAATATATAGATTTTGACTTTTTATTGCATTGAAATCACTTCATTTTGACCTCTAGAGTTCACGCTCTGTACAAAATATTAACTGAAAGTTAAAACTGTCAATTACCTTCAATTTACTTCTTTTTATATTTTTCATCTAAAAATACCTTTAAAACATAAAACAAAGAATATAAAAATATTTTATATAAAAAATATAGGCAAAACACTAGTTAAGTGTGAGTGAAACTATTAAATAATTAAATAATTAAATAATATGATTCATCAATTTACATAATAATTAAAATGAAAACCAGGAAAAAAAATAAATTTAGATGCTCCTGGTATTATACTCTTTTTATTAATAAAATTTTAAAATGAAAATTTAATTTTATGAAGCGAAGAGTGAAATTTTGAAAATAAAAAATTATTTATTTTATTTTTATATTATAAATGAGAATCATGATTGTTAAACTCAATCATATATCTTTTGATAGAAGAAATATAAAAATTGATTTAGATTAGGTTTTTAATTGAATAGAATAAAATAAAATATTAATTTAATAAAAATTGATTGATTGAATAATGACTTAATTAAAATCAAAGTGTACTTATCAACAATTAAAAAATAAAATAAAACACTATGCTTTTAATTAAAATAATTAATTTATTAATTTATTAATTGACAAAGTAACCAAGTTTTTTTAGGTTACTTTCTGTGTGGAGTGCTCATATATCAGGTGCGGTGAAGAAATTAAATAAAAATAATAATTAAACATTTACTCCATTGTTATAATTATTATTATTAAAACTCTTGGGTAAGTCGGAGAGAACACTATCCGACTGACTGAAAGTGGTCGAAACAAGAAACTACGTTAGTCGTTTGGACCCATAAGAAAGATAAAAAAAAAAAAAAAGTGAGAGAGCGCGATGAGTACGAGCTTGGCGTTATCGTCCGCTGCCACCACTGCCGTCAGTTCGGCGTTCCCTGCCACAGATACCAACAAATTCAAATTCAATGCCTTAATTTCACCAAATCCAAGGCTTAACTGCCGCTACTCAATTATTACTCCTACAGCTACTAGTATAGCAACAAGTAGTAGTAGCAGACGAAGAAGAAAAACTGCTGTTTCGTGCTCGGTGGCTCTGGGATCCAACAATTCCGCAACCATGGTGACAGATGATAATGAAGAAGAAGAAGCGAAGAAGAAGATTGGAGCAAGGGTTAGAGTGAAGGCCCCGGTGAAGGTTTACCACGTGCCTGGCGTGGCGAAGGAAGTGGATCTGTGTGGATTGGAAGGTGAGGTGAAGCAGTACGTGAGCCAGTGGAAGGGGAGGCGAGTTTCCGCTAATCTTCCTTACAAGACTCAGTTTGTCCACTCAGGAGGAGTCAAATTCTTTGCTCATCTCAGAGGAGACGAATTGGAATTTATTGATTGATCGACTCACTCACTTATCCTATCATCATTTCCATGCTTGTTTGCTTCCTTTCCTATACATCATCACCATCCAATGCCGGCAGGAAAATACTCCTCTCTCTCTCTATTCTTTGTTTGCTCTTCCTTTTAATTTCATAACAATAATAACAATCATAAATGTGTGTATGTTGTTGTTGTTACAACATGAATGATGTGTATATACAAATATTCTTCTTCAATCCAATTCAAATGCAGTTTTGCTTATTCACTTGCTATTTCGATGAGACATTTCTTCACTGCTACATTACATTTGATCTATGCTTCCTCATTATATACCATCTTATATGAACATCCATAATCATAAAACAACATAAACAATCACACTGTTCTGTGTGATAGTGTTAAATGAAAAGCCGGTTCCTATTGTACAGCTCTGATCAGATTAAAGATCCATGGTATGGCTATGACTGAATGGAAGATTAACTGAATATTTGTACTATTCTTTGGGTGTTTCTGTGTACCTCTTCCCTGCCGTTCCTGCCAGCTTCATGAATTGCATTTTACTTTGAATTGGAAAGCTTTGGCTAGGACATAGTTTTCTCAATGAAATGAGCTGTTAGACTCTCGTTTTCTTCGCGTTCTTATGGAGGCTGTTCATATGTTCTAGATTTGTCTTCGAAGCTGCATAGCTCTCTCGCCAGTGTTATTAGCGATACCACTTCAACTCTTCGTTGGTTGAGAATTTCTAGTTACCTCGTATAATATTAATCTCATTAGTTATTATGCCAGGCAATTTGTCTCCCTTAAAAAATTACTATTGATACTTCTAGCTTATCGTTTTAGTTTTATTCAGTTGCTTGGCTGGTTATGACATTGCATCATTATCGATTCTTTGAAGCCTGGACTGTTCAATTGCTTTTTGAGGTAACCTAGTGGGCGAATAGCAGCAAGAATCGTACACTCTTAAGCCAAGTTTCTCTATTTCCACTTATGATAGGTATTCAAAAAAGAATGAAATTGATACATGCCAACGTTACAACCTGTCTCCTACATACTGGGTGGGTAAATCCTTTTCCACCAATTACCGCATTGATGATTGCCAGGACTCCGCAGTAAGCACTCGATGAAGATACACCCCCGTTAGCTTTCAAGTCTTTTTCAGTAAACTAGATAGAATCAGTGGTTAATGCCTCCATTTATAATGAATGTACATGGAGGTCTGGGAAAAAGCCGGCAGAAAACTCAGAATGCAGATCCATGGCAAGCAGTTTTAACTCCTACAAGTGCACAAGCTCTGCTCCTCCCACAAAGAACTTATAATTCAAACCATGCATGGCTAAAACAATCAGCAGTCGCCACTAGGAAGAATTTGGAGTTTGGTCATGATACTTCTTGAAGAGCTAGATTTAGCTCATGCGCATGCTTTGCAACCGATCCCCCTTTCCTATTAAACAAAACGGGTTAAAGAAAATAATCCAGAGACGATACATTGGAATATAAATGCCACAGCTCTCAACGCCACTAAGCGAATTGAAGTTACCTTGTAAGGGTAAGCAGGCAGCGTTTGACTTTTTCAAGCTCTACAAAGCAGATATTGCAACGTTCCAGCCTATGAACCAAATAAGATTGTACCCGTCTTAAAGCAATTTTTGTAGTATGCGTAGGAAATCAATCGCAAACATCACAAAAAGGTGCACACCTTTGCTCTGCTTCGATATCCACACCAACAGATGTTGACGCTGATAGTGTTGAATATATCATAGAACCAAACATTCTGACCAGCTTCAGCAGCATGTCCAGGGAAATGCTCAAATGCCTAAATACAACAGACAATTTAGCTATGGATCCTCAGACCACAGAATTATGAAGCAACTAAAGAGAAACATAATCAAGTAATTGTAAGAAAAGGGTTTTAAGGGCAGAGGGGTGCATTGTGTATCGGGATGGTGCTTTGGTCTTGAGTAGAGCTGTGATTAGCTCATGCTGACCATAAAGCTCCGGGGAAATCCCTGATATCACCAAGAAGTTGTGCCACATCACTAATGCATGTTGACCAGCCGAGGTCAGTTTGTAATGCAGATAACGCGTATGCTGTAAAGTAGAAAATAACATATGGAAAACCACCCAAGTAAAAATGGACTCCACACATAACTAATTCATTCCACATGCTCCAAGCTAAGGAAATGCAGTTCAAAGGCATTTCTATCATCCCTTCAAGCACCACGCTGTGAAGGACCTTGACACCAAGTACACTGCTATTGAAGTAGTTGCCTTTCATCACCCTAATAGTCAAAGCATGTAAGTTGATTTGTTTAAATATTATGAGTATAGGTGGAATATGATTTCTTTCAGATGTTTACCCGCCTGCCTTTAAAAGAGAAACAAAAGAGGCATTATCCGCGATGAAAATGACTTAAAAAGCAAAGGTGTTGCTTGTTTTGACAACATCCACTGTCTTTGACCAAATATTCAGTTGGTTGAATGGCCAAATGTTACCCATCTTTTACCATCATTCAGCCAGAACGGAGGCAATGCCTCCACCAGGGAGAGCCAATGACAAATAGTTGATTCATTGATCTATAATTATCTGCCGTGTCACATAAGAAGAGCAATTAATATAGCTGTCTCTCTCTTAACAACTTTATAGGAATAGTTGCTGAAACATAAACAAAAAATAGGGAATACACAGTAGCATCCTCCACTACTGGCACTCCCTTCTGTAGAGATAAAGGAAGAAAGAGATGTGGAGTGACATCAACACTTGGTGGAATGCTTATAATGGAAAACACATAAACCAATAGCAGTAAGCCAGTTACATGAAAAGTATTACAAAGTACAAAATATCTCAAACTTCTTACCTATCCATGTCACTTTCAAGCAGGTTAGTAAGAAGTGGCAGGAGACATGTGCATATATCCAAAGTGACAATGTCAATTTTATCAGCCACGATACTGATAACATCAGAAAGGACCTGAAAGTAAGCATAAGAAGAAGAAACAAAAGGTTAGGAATGAAAGTAAAAATAAATTGTAGCATCCAGCATACTTGTCAAATACTGCGAGAAAATAGGTCCTTACAGCATGGTCAGCCATCTTCTCCATCGCACCAATGGCCCCCTTAACATCATTTCTCTCCCAATATCTGTAGACAACCTACAGGAAATCATTGACAAGTTTCACCAATCTTTCAATGGCATCTGAATGCAGAAATATTAAAGCACTTCCAATGGCCTAAACTAACAGGATTCACCAACCTTTAAGCAAATTTATACAAGCACAAAATTTGAATAATAGTAGGTTCATGTAAAAGATAATGCATGTAAAAGATAATGATAGATTCTGTTGAGCAATAGAGATAGAGATTAAAAAAAAAAAAAAGGTATAGTTTCTCAATGGTAAGCTATCTGAGGGGCAGACAGATATCTGACAAATCAATTCAGGAAAGGCCAAAGCAAATAACTCTTCCCCTCAGCACTTAATCCAGACATGAACTTTATAGAGAGCTAGATTAGTTGCTGGGAGTAGAAAAACTCGCTGAATTCATATGTTAAGCAAATGTAAGGGCTAAAATAAACTTTATAATGAATGTTGTGTGCAGTTTGGCAATAAGTCCTCCCATCAATTGAGAGCCATTTGTAGGAAAAGAAACTAAAATCCGAGAGCAAAACTGTAATGGATTTCTATGAATGATAATAAGGACTCTTGTTAACCCAGTCATGGAACTATAGAATTTGCTCTGGTAAATGCTGTGTGTTTCTTGCTGAAAGCAGGTGTGTACCATTGCATGTGTTCATTTCCAATATATCAGATAAGGAATTAATAACTAGATTATGACAGCTAACTTACAGTTGGAAGGCATTAAGCAGGAAGTGCAGATATAAGGTAATAACCAGCTATTAGGGAGGGGGTTCTGATTGAATATGAGCATTTTGAAGAATTATAAATTTATGGAGATACTAGAAGGCAGCTTATCAGTTAGGGACAGCAAAAAATTACAGTTGCAGTTTGAGGTACTTGTATGCATAAACATACAAAACAATCACTTCTGGAAAATTGCAAGATAGTTTCCATAATTATTCATCTATGGGCTGTGAGTTGAGAAGAATTTAGAATGTTTGTTTATCGGTAAGGAATTTATCTCATCTCTTACATGGAACAATGTGGGAAAAATGCAAGGAAAAAAAAACAAAATCTGGTGCAGTCTGTTATCAACTCTCCCCTGCCCTTGCAGGAGCAAAAGACGGTGTTTATGTCTATAACTGTCACACATGCACACACCCGCTTATCCTGCTAAGTCACCTGTAACTTGGCAGAACGAGACTGCATAGAGCTGACAAATTGGTCATGCTGTTCCATTAAGTCTGCAATAACATCCTCGTCAAAAGTAGAAACCGTTTCCTTTTCAATGGATGGGGTGCGTCCTCTCTGTTTAAACTTCAACATAATGAGAATTGAAACGGCGTACAAATCAGCATATTAATGTCAATGGAAAGTAAAGATTTAAACAAGCACATTAAAATATATTGAAAAACATGAGCTGGAATAGAGATTTTCATCTCAACAAAAAATCATTGAAGATGTGGATACAACTTGCAAGCTGTTAAGGGAGAGAAGGTGAGAAATTTTTCTTCTATTACAAATTTCATGCCATCTCCAGTCATTTGATTTTGAGTCTAAGAAGCACCTATAATTACCAATGAGAAACCCACAACTTCATAGACCAGCTGCATTAAACTTCTATGAAAGCACAAATTCGCTTTCCTGACTAAATAGCCCTTTCAAATAGTTTTATTGGAAGGAACTAGACCTAGAAACATATCTAGAATGTTGAAACCAAGATCACGTTTCAGTAATATCTCCAACAATTGCAAAACTGATCCACTAAATACTCTGGAGAATGTCATGTAAGATCCCTCTTGACCAAAGCAAAAATGAGAAACAAACTATCCCTCTTCAAAGAAAGCTATGAAACCTATCTTAAGCTAGTGATAGTCCTGTTCCTCAGAAAATTGCAATCTAATCTTGCTGTTATCTAAACCACAACCTAAGAACACACAGTTTGATTTCTCATTGCAGTACTGATGAATAATAAAATATTTTCTGTATCATAAAAAGCTCATAAATATATATCATCCATAACAGAGCAAGGAGAGTCAAGTGCAATTTCCGTTTAATAATTGTTTCATTCATACAAGCAAGACAAAATGATAGATCATTATTGTACAGAAGCATAAGACCCTAAAAGCAAACATATATGGTTAACATGTCCTCTTTTTGTTTTTTTGCGCATGATACATTCTGTGTGAAACTTTGAAAACATGTCATACGGTCCTGAATCCCAAATAATATTGTGGGCCTTCACTCTTCAGATGATCAGAAAGTTAAGAAAGAGAACAGAGCACACACAAAAGTTGAAATCTATTCCTACCATATTAAGAGGGAGCACATTCACCACAGATCCTGTGGAAGTGCCGGAAGTAGGTCCCTCATAGCTAGAAGATCTTCCCCTTTTCTCCCAGTTTATCATAAGTGAACGCATTCTTCCTATATATTTAACATGAAATTGATTAGGCATTTTGAATTCTTGAAAAACCTCAGAGTAGAAATCAGGAACAAATGTACCTCCTTTCTGACTCTCGAAGGTGGGTGCATCCCTGTTTATTTTATGTCCACGAGTCTCACCTGGAAAAAAACATCACTATTTTCAGCCTAGGAGCCTTGCATTCCATCTCATCTGACAAAAGAGTGAAAATATGCCAATTCCAAGCCACAAGTGTACTAAACAAATCAAAGTCCAACTCAAAACATCAATGAAACATGGAGAAAAGCTGAGAACCATGCTCCATTGAATGGGTAGACAGCCCTATGACTTATTCTACCGACAATGCACAAACATCCACTTTTTATTGTTCATTATCATCATCATCCTTGCCCTTTTCACAAAACACCTTCCACCAGCCAAAAACAGGGGACACTTTACTAGATTTTTTTATGCTGTTCCCAACTATATAAGCCATGTTTATTCTTAAATCTGATACTCAATATTTACATAATCATGAGAAAGGGTAATGTATTGAAGTGATTATCAGCCTTTTTAAGGAAGGTGATGAGTTTTAAATAGCTTAGGCTGCTATATAAAAGTTGCAAGAGCTGAGTAGATCAGCTGAACCAACCTTAGTGCCTTTTTCAGAAAACTAAGAGATTCCCTACACTGTCATTCCAAGCATCTCAGTAAAAAGTCAGATACATTTTGTTACTCTTTCACTTGTAATTTCACATAAAATAAAAATAACTAAACTAGTTACTTAAAAACATATAAGAAAGGTGGAGGAAAAGGTATAAGCATAGTTAATCTTTGAAAATAAGTTAATTAAGCAACATTGAAAAACCTCTGCGGAGTACCAACAAAGCATAAATTTACTTACAACGCACCAATTGCACCTAGAAATTCCTTGAACAAGTTTCTCAGTTATAGCAACCTAGATACTATCAAAAGGAAGCCTCTCCTATCCCACTCTTAACTGCACTATATCAAAACATTATCTGCAAAACTTACAATTGCAGTTGTTAATAAATCATTGTCTGTGGTTAAGCAAGTCACTTTGCTAGCAATAGATAATTTGTGTCACTGCCATCCTACAGCAAGCAAATCAGAAGGTTTAAGTACGCACTGTAATGCTCTTACCATCAATTTCATCATGGAAGCTGATCCCAGTCCATTAGAATCCAACTATTCTCTACACAAGTACACCTTGAATACATAGATTTCCAAGCAAAGAGAAAGGATTCGAAAGCATTCCCAAAGAATGCAGAAATCCTAGACTCTAAATGAAACAGCTTACCAACTTGGGAAACACAGGTTAAAAACTCAGTAAAGGACAGCCATCAGCAGCTTTAGAAGCACAACTCGGAGCTAGATATCAGAGAGATCTGCTCATGGAATCTCCCTCAAACCCATTAACTTCTAAAAAAGCAAAAACACTACTTTTATCTTTTGAAACCTATAATTTCTAAAGAAGCAATAAATCATCCCCTTTAATCCTCTACTTAAAAGGTCATCATCTCTAGGAGAGGCAGCTTGACATTGTTGGTCTGAACGACTTAAAATGTATGGTGTGCATTTATGATGATCAAATACATGAAAGAATTTTAATTATTTATATTGAAATATAATGAACTTATGTAAGATTTTAGTAGAAAAATCTTGACTTCTGATCTATTATATTTTTAAAAGTTACTTGTATACAGATAATAAGATAAGGGATTCGATGGCAACTATGAAGCAGCCATGAAATGTCAGCATCATACACTTACACATGCATACTGACAATCAGTGGCAAAGAGTTTTTCTTGAATGGGTAACACTTACAGTTTTCTTCCTGGTAACTAGTGGGTGGCTCTGTTGTCGAATCTGACTCATAGTTTCCAGATCCCATAGATCTATCATCCCCAATATTTCGTTCAGCAGTTGATATTCCATGAATAGAGGCTTTAACTGCAGGAGTAATATTCCTATCCATGACACTTATCGGTTCTGTAGCCTTGCAACCTGTTGTCTCAGACTGGGTAGAGGTAGTTGGCTGGTCCATGTCCTCTCTACTAGTTGAAAATTTCCGGAAATCAGTTGTCTTTGACTGCAAAGAAAATGGCATTGTCCTAGCAGCAATACCAATTTCTTTTCTGGAGTCAGCTACTTGCTCTGATCTGGAGTTAGTTCTGGGGACAATTACAGGTATGACATCTGCCTTGTTCAAGACTGGAACATTAGCACCTGAAAGGATCTTTGTAGAACTCCTCTTTGGGGCTGCTGCGCTAGAAACTGTTTGAGGACCAGTCATAGTTGTCTTCAACGCAGTGTTTAAGTTCACTCTTTGAGGAGTACCAGGTACACTTCCTGCAGCTTCAATTAGTATGTTGAAGCAATGAGGAACATATGTCACAATCTGGCTGAAGAATTGAGTTTAAACCAATTTTTATAGAAGAAAAAAGGAAGGAGAAAAATAAAATAGAATGCCAAAACCAACGGTGAACCAAGAATTGAAAGATTAGAGGTCATTTACATGGCAAAATCTTTGATTCTTTAGAAGACTCATTCCCAGAAACTGAATTTTGAGAAACTGCCAACCTTCCAAGAGATTTTGTTTCCTTTACTAGAACATCAGAATTTTGTGAAACAGATAACCTTCCCATGCTAGTCTTTGTGTTGTTCTCAAGCAGGACTGATTGGCTCCCAATTGCACCAGATTTAGATTCTGAATTACTGTTGAATTGGTTGGCATTTCCAATTGCATACGGTTCAATACGCTGAGCAAGAGACACAAGAGACACATCAGGTTTAGGTTCAAATTTAAAATATCAGCACCAGAAAGTAAATGACATCTATACACCAACAGAAATTAATACACAGTGTGTATTACCGATATATCTACAACCCACACTCCTACACAACTCTGATTGTATGAGCATCCAAGAAGCTTTCCTTCATGAACATTGAGATCTGACAACCTAGACCATCCCACATCCACGGTGTCATGGCATCTTATTGGTTCCCATGAGAAAACCTAAGAAGTTGGATCAAAAGTTAGTAAAAAACAGTAGACCTGGAGCACTAACTATTAAGAGAGAGAGAGAGAGAGAGCTTTACTTTCAAACTTTCATGCAATCCACACAGTAAAGTCCTCCCATCAGGATTAAAGGTCAAACAACGCACTCCAGTTGTCTGAAGGCAGAGAGGTTCCAGAAAAACTCTCTGGTAAGGAAAGGAAAAAAAAAACTAGAAAAGATATAAAATTCCAAGTTGAAGGTATCCCTTAAGGAATAAAATTACCTCCATCCCAGCAGAACCTATTAGCTCAAAGGTTTCAAGGTCCCAAAATTTTACAGTCCTGTCAGCAGAACCTATACAAGGGCAACAAATTAGATGTGAATTTTCCAGGAAAGTGCAACTTTCTATTCATAGATACAGATTCCTAGTACCAACAAACACTATCACCCACCTATAATTTTCTATAAAAATAGGTGCACTTACCTAAGCATACACGTAATTCTTTCATTCATTGGAATAATAAAATTTCAGTTTCAGTTGGACACGGGATTAACATATACTGCAGGTGGCAATCCTTGAGTAGAAGACATAGAACAAGTTAAAATTAATGATTTTCTTGCCATTTTGTTGAAACATTCTTTATAGTATATAGAATAAAGATAAAATCATCAATTTGAGACTAAAATATTATTTGACTTATTTAAAGCAAAAGTGTCAAAATGCATGCTATCGTGAAAAGAATTACAATGTAAGATAAATAACAAGTCAACACCCATGAAAAAACACACATCGAAGAATAAAGCATGTCCTGAACTGTAGTTTAAAAATAAAATGAAACCACAGTAAACAAGTAGCTTTCCACAGTACCATAAACTGACCTGTTGCAAGAAGAAACTCATGGGGATGAAAATCTATGCACTGAATCTGGCCCTCATGGTACTTGAAATCATGCAATAGCTTTCCAGCAGTCAAATCCCACAGCTGTCAAAATACATGCACATTAAAGAGTTAGTCAAATAAAGAATCAAGAATCAAACAAAAGAAACCCGTATGTGCAGTCATCTTAAGTAAAAAATAACTCACAAGTTGTAGACACACTAAAAATTATCCTAATGCATTCACCAGTTGTGTTGACTTGAGAAAGAATAGTCTGAACTTGCTGTCAGTCCCTTGGCACTAGACAGCATGCTAGGGCAATATATTTGCAACTAACTCTGCTTTCTTAAATTCAAGTCACAAGGATGAAGGCATAAAGAAAAGAACTGCGCAACAGAAAATGCATGCCAGAATGCGTGTGATTTAAGGTCCCTTAATATGAGGTCCTTATCATGCATATCAGCAGACACAGGAACTTTGAGGTATTATTTCTTAAACAAGCAACGGTATTTGCTGGCATGATGTGTATTGAGTGTAAACATGATGCACACCAAGAGAAAGAAAGCAGTTATAACCTTTACTGTATTGTCCTCGCCACCAGATACAACCCAACGACCATCTGGAGTAAATCTGATTGCATTCACTCCTCGAGTGTGGCCCTTGTAAGTGTGAATACAGCCCTTCTTTCTGATATCCCATATCTTAAGATTCGTGTCCAGGGAACCAGATGCAAAGAACTCTCCAAAAGGGTGAAAGTCTACAGATATGCAATTGGATCTGTGGCCAGTGAGTGTGCGAACAACTACACACGGAGAAGATAATGAGTAAGAAAAGATAAAAATATGCAAAATTCCAGTGTTTAAACAGGTGAAAGAATATATCACAAGCCTACTTTTTGCCTCCTCTAAATCCCAAAGCTTGATTGTGCCACTCGCAGCTCCTGCAGCTACAAGGACTTCTGAAGAATCAAAGCTTACCGAATCAATCCCACTTGTATGTCCGGACAAACTCTGCATGAAATATTGGGTTAGACAGAATGAGAATCATCAGACACGAGAGAGCAGAAAGAAAATGGTAAAAAGAAATGATGCACGGAATTGAGAACTGACCAGTATAGCATTGGGCTTACCGATAGCCCAGAGATTGACTTTGTGATCTTCTCCTCCGGTCACAAGAACCCTGGATGATTTCCTGCCAATCTTAAGGCAATTGACACTCGTAGAATGTGCCACAAATTCCTCTTTTCACAAAATTTCAAAGAATTGTGGTCAAGGCCAACAACAACGATTACAACTATTACCAATTAAGTAATATTTCACTAAACGGGATGCCTTTATTTAAAAAAAAAAAAAAAGAGGACAGATCTGAAATGAATAATACAAGAAGCAGATGAACCAAGAAAAAGAGTGGCACTAGCATTGTAATGAGCAAATGAAACCTTAAAAAGAAAAGAAAAACAAAATTATGGAGGATACGCAGCTTGTAGGCGCGTTTAGTAGTCATGGCATTAAGAGTTAAGAAGAGAGAGATGGAAACCCTAATAACCGAGCAAATGCAACAATACGTCTTTCTCTTTACAAATTCAACGGCAGAATGTTTAGTTTCATCATCGTCTTCAAGCTAACAGAAAGAGATAACAAAAAAAAATAGGCATAGATCTCGTTTAGACAATTACAAATTACAAGAAAAAAAAAAGCAGGGTTCAGTCATAAGCGCGTTAGCTAAAAATTTAAAACAGTCGGCGGATCACGGAGATGGAAACACATACAGTGCGTGTTGGAGTAGTTGAAAGCCACCGCACCGCCTCGCCTTTTTTTTTGGGTCTTTGTCTGTCTTTGTCTTTGCTTCTTTCTTCGAACTCAAAACTAAAATGAGTCACACTTGTACTAAATTCATCTACTGACTAATGGCGGAGGATGTTACACCATAAGACAGACAGGCTACTAGCAGTACAGCAGTATACCAACAGTGGTAATGCAATGAAATTAAGAAAGAGATTAAATAATTAAGGACTGGAGTTTATTTATGGGAGAATATGGTAACGCTGATGGTGCAGATTCAGTGGGTTTCCCAAACGGAATTTAAGAAACACAACACACGGACAGAGAAGGGATGTAACAGAGGGAGGGGAGGATGCCTAAGCCTAGAGAAACAACCAAGGGCAAGAAAGAGGAAAAGGAGAAGGGGCGCTTTCACAGGAGAGATGTATACCTCTCCTCTCTCTCTCTCTCAACATTAATAATAATAATGATGGCTCTAATATTTGGCATCAAAGGCTTTGTTTTTTTTATGGTTTCGAGATTGAGTTTTTGATACCATGGTTATAAAATTTATATGATTGTTAATTTTAAGATTTGTGAGATTAGTTATGGTAGTGAAAACTGGTCAGACACCCATATTAATTAAAAAATAATGATGGCTCTAATATTGTAAATAGTGGTGAATCAGTACTATCCAAGCGAAATAAAAGAGTAATAGTTCAAATTAATCGCAAAAGGGTGGGAATTGGGAAATAGGCGGAACGACGAAATATCAAAGAAAAAAGAACTCATGGCATATGAATTACGTGAGGCGGGGGATAAAAAATAGGTATGTGAAAATTACCCCTCCATCGTCTTTAAGGATTTGGGACCCACAAAACTAATAAGAAATACAAAACCCACCAGGCATTGGCAAGTTTACAAGGCCTGATTGAGTTCAACCGAAGGCGGGCCAGGGTCCATCGTTAACTTTACTGTTCAGCTCAGGCCTCCCTCCTTACCTGAATCAAAATTAAAAAAATTAAAAGGCACTTCAAATCATGCCCCACCACCACTTAACCTTCTCGTTAATTTTGTAGATTTTGTTTCATTTTGTCTGTAATAACCACAATATTTTATATTAATTCAAAAAATAAAATAATTTTAATTTTAAATTAAAATTTTTCAGTTAAATTTTAGCTAAAATATTTCAATTTTATTTTACATATTCCGTTTCGATCTTGAAAAATTATTAAATCAAATAAAATTTAGTTTTATTTAATTAATTAAACCACCCAAGTATAAAAAACTATTTTTCATTACTATTTTCAACAACAATGATACTAATAATATTATTAAAAATTATTATTATTATTATTTTCATTAATAATTATATTAATTTTTTAAAAATAGATTTATCATTAATATATATAGTTTATATTCATTTTGTTTTTTTCATGTTTATATTTTGTAGGAACATGAGCACAATAAAAAATATTTTAGATCTCATTAGCCTTTACAATATTGACATAACTTTATATTTAAAATATTCATGTTAAAATATTTTACTTTCATAATATTTTGATATTTTATTTAAGTTGAATTACTTTAAGTTAAGATTTATTTAATTATGACTATTTATAAATATTTAAAATTTTAAAATTATATTTATTTGGCATTATATTTGTATTACATAATTTGTAATTGATTTGTTTTGAATTTGAATTATATTTGTTATATATATAAACAGCATAACACCAAAATGGTACATCAAAACACTCCAAAACTGAAACATTTCATCTCAATTAAAAAAACAAAACACTTACCGAAATGAAATTGACAATCTTAGCTACTCATCTCATACCTTTCTCGTTTTAAAAAATAAATTAAATGCCCTTGTACATAAACATCATTTCTAATAGATTGTTTTATAATACACACACGCAAAATGAAGCTTTTCTTCTAGTTATTTCATATGACCATGCTTTTCTTTCTTTTTCTTTTTTGAATAACCAAAACCTATACTCATGTTTACCATGGATCTAGCTTAGCCATGTATCAACCAAGCCTATCATACGATGGTAGCGTGGGAACTTCCTCTAGATTCTTAAGTATTTTATAGATTTCAGGTCGTTTCATATCATATGATATGTTCTAATTTGGAACTAAATGTCATGCTTGTGGGCTTGTGACATGTTTGTATGTTATCATGGACCTGTGAAAAAAAATATAGTGAAAAGCTATTGTAATCTATAATATTTTCAAGAAAACAATTACAAAATAAAATTATTAATCAGTTTAATATTTAAGAAAAAAAATGAATATTTTTTTTAGAAAAAATCTTGTGGGAAAACATTGTAGTAATCCATGGTGTTTTAAGGGAAAAAACTATAAAACTACATTTTCAACCAGTTCAATATGAAAAAAATAAAATCAACAAAAAAAAGGTAAAAAAACTATGCAGACAAACATTATAGCAATCTATAGTGTTTTATGAGAAAATCTACAGTTTTAATTCTTAATAAATTTAATATTAAAAATAATAAAACAAATAAAAACAATTTTTTAAAAAAAAATCATAACAAAAAAATTCATATAAAGGAACACTATAGCAATCTATAGTGTTTTTTTATAAAACAAAACTACAAAGTTCAATTCTTAGCTAGTTCAATATTAAAAAAAAATCAACGAAGATAATTCTGAAAAAAAATAAAAAAAATCAACGTAGCAATCCACTGTATTTGTTTTTTCAATACAAAGCTTAATTCTCAACCAATTCTATATTAAAAAAATAAAATCGATAAATATCATTTTAAACAAACAAAAAGAAAAAACCATATATAAAAACACTATAGCAATTCATGATGTTTTTAAAAAAAAACTCTAAATTCTCAACTAGCTCAATATGAAAAAAATAAAATCGACAAAGACAATCCTAAAAAGAAATAAAAAAAATCATGAAAAAACTATGTTAGGAAACACTGTAGCAATTAACAATATTTTAAAGAAAAAAACTATAAAGTTAAATTCTCAACAAGCTCCACATTAAAAAAATCGATAAAAACAATTCTAGAAACAAATCATAAAAAAAATCATGCGGAGAAATATTATAGCAATCTATAGTATTTTAAAGAAAAAAATTTCAAAGCAAAATTCTCAACTAGATTCATATTAAAAAAAATATAATAGACAAAAACAATTAAAAAACACAAAAAAAGAGAGATAATTTTGGAAAAAAATGAAAAAAAACATGTGGGGAAAGTTAAAATTGAATTTTCAACCAACTCAATATTAAAAAAAATAACAAATATAATTTAAAAAAAAACATGTAGGGAAACAATTATGAGAAAAACACATAAAAAAAGAAAAAGACAATTTTGGAAACAAAAAGGCAAAAAAAGCATGTGGAGAAAGTTAAAGTTGAATTCTCAACCAACTCAATATTAAAAAAAATAAAGATAATTTAAAAAAATATTTGGAGAAACATCATAGCAAAACAAAAACCATGTGGGGAAACATTATAACAATTTCCAGTATTTTAAAGAAAAAACTATGAAACAAAATTCTCAATCAACTCAATATGATAAAAAAATAAAAAAAAGATCATTTTGAAAAAAATTATAAAAAAATTTATGTAGAGAAACATTGTAGTAATCCATGATGTTTTAAAAAAAATTACAAAACTAAATTTTTAACCAGTTAAATATTAAAAAATTAATAAAAAAATATATAGAAAAAAATAGAAAAAAAAAGAAAAAAATACGGGTAAGAAAAGAGTAAAAAACAAAAAACAAAAGAAAGACAAAATAAAAAAAAAGGACAAACAAAAAAAACAAGTGGTGTGGGGAAAGTGAGAATACTTTCCCCACGCCTTTTGAAGTATTAGTTAATGGATTGGTTGGATGTAAGTAGGATCCATCCAAGGCGAATTTAACTTTTTATTTGAAACTTTTTTTATTTTTTAAACTTTTTTTCTAATCTCACCATGCATCTTATATTATATTATTTATCTTATTGATACAATCTATATATAGTTTGTTATAATTTAATTCTGGGTTATTTCTTGAAATTTATTTTTTAAAATCAAAATAAATAAATAAAAGATCAGTGATTTGGAAAAAGTAGGTCGGGAAATTAAACAACAATTTTTGAAGGAAATTTTAAAGTCTAATTTTACCTATTATGCCAAAAATAGAGAAAAATATATTTTTAAGGTCAAACTAAATGATTATTTAATGAATTTGTATAAAAATTAAGTTTGAGGACATAATTAAATTTTTAATAGGCTAATTTAATTTAATTATGAACCAAATTAAAATTTTAATTTTGTTTAAGAATTAATTTAGGTTCCACTGAATGTTTTAATTGGTGCGACGACTTAATTATATTTTAAATTAAATTAATTTTATTTGGAGCTTAATTAGTGAGAAATTTAAGTTTGGGGCTTAATTGAGAGGATTAGAATTCAAGAGACCAAATTTAATTTTTTTCAAATTAATTAATTGAAATTAGGGGTGAAATCATAAGAAATTGAAGTTTTTGGATCAATTAAGAGTTAAATTGATAAAATTTATAGTCAATAATCAATCTACAAAAGACATCAAACTATAAAGATTCAATTGATAAAAATAAAGAGTGAAGATAAAGAATTTGAAAGTTTGATGGTCAATTAGGGATTCAATTGCATAAATCTAAGACCACTAATCATTTTGTAAAAATATGCACTAATACAAGGTAAAAGTTAAAGTTCCGTAGGGTTTTATTCGTATGAAATTAAAAGTTTAGGGCTAGTTAAGGGTTCAATTGAAACAAATTGAAATCTATGAATTTAAATTAAAAATCAATAAAAAAAAAGAGGATCGGATGACATGTTGTTTGGTCAATTTTTATTGTCTTTCCTAATTTCGCTTGATAATGCTGCCCAAATGACTATTTTTTAGGTGATTTTAATGCTTAATTTCTCCATTAAATCTAACAAAAGATACACACAAATGATCCCTTACAGTTTCTATACAACTCCAAATGAACATTTCAGCTTGAATGGTAAGAAGTCGACACTGGCAATGCCAACCTAAATAGGTCAACCTAGACAACTTTTTTCTGCAAATTTAACATTTTAGAATGACTACTTTGAATCAATGGTTGGAACCTTTCTCAACTGAATCAAGTACTGTAATTTTTTTCCATTGCAAACAAGATTGTCTTTTTTCACTGTTTATAAATAGAGGTAGATTTGATGGCCCGAGAAAAGGGAAAATCGGGTCCAAAGTTGGCCAAAAAAGCCCATATGACCCTTGTTTCTACAGTTTTTTCTCTCCCTCTCTCGTTGTTCCAACCACCACTAGCTTTTCCACTACTAGCTCCACCATAAAAAGCTAACAAAACTATCAACCGTGACTCTTTCTGTTCTTCTTCCGGTCTTTTTTTCTCCTTCACAATCTTTTCTTCTTTCTCCTATAGCCGATACCTTCCAAGCCATTGACCAAACATCTTTATCACGTCCGAGACTCTCAAGCCAATCAACTTTCTCTTCCAGGCTTCGCCTCCTTTATCATTGAGGCCACTGCATGCATAATTCATTGCAGCATGCAACAACAATATTATTAACTCTGGCTTTGGGTCAAGCCAGTTCCGAGCCAACCTAAATGATTAGGCTAGATTCAGCTCAACTCGTTTTTTTAAAAAAATTCAAAAAATTCAAAAATTATTTTTTAAAAAAATTATGATTTTTTAAAATATTTTTTTTATTTATTTTGCATAATATCGAATTGTATATTTACACTATAAATACAATTCCAATATTAAAATACTCGATTTCTTCAAAATATTTCAAAAGAATTCAAAGTATTTCCAAAAAATCTCTAAATGTTTTAAATTAATCTTTTTTTTAAAACAAACAAAAAAAAATATTTTATTTTTATGCATATAGCTAAATCTTAAAATTTTTACAAGTATATTTTTGTAAAAATAGAAATAGCATCTTTTTCACGTTTTAAAATGCAAAATTATGATTATTCATTAGAACTTGGCAAAAATATGAAAAAAAAATTTCCAATCTTTTTTTATAGGGTTCAAATATAAACTTTAATATTTGTAAAGTGTAAAATTACATGATAAATACACTTTTATGTATTAAAGATACAAAGTGTAAAAATACGATGCTAAAATTCAAATTTTACAATGGTCAGGGTTTAACTTGATAAGATAGAAACTTTTCTATAAAAAGAAATCTATCTTGAATTTTAAAAAAAACCAATAAATAGAAACTCGATTTAGAAAAAATAATCAAATAATAATGCAACTTACTTTAAATAAAGTATATTAGAGGTAATATGTTTTTTTCTTATACAACTAATTCTTTATCTAATTTCTTATAAATCATAAATTTTAAATAACTTTAAATATTAATTATAATTTTATAATTAAATTTAAAATCTTTTTCAACACATCACATTTTATTAAAAGATATGACAAAAGGCGTTTGCCATCATCAAAAAAGATCGTGACACGACCCCAGCATACTTCATGAAGCTAAATAATGGCACATTAATACTCGTTGTATACTTGCTTTGTAGCCTATAAGCAAGGGATGGATGGGCCATGCAAGACTAAAATATGAACGAGATCTATCCCATCCCATCCCATCCCATTTCTCAAGTCGATCAAAGGTTCCCTGTTGAAGTTCTAGTGGAGATTGGAGAGGTCTTCTACAAGCAACGAAATGGTAACGACACCGACAAGCTGAAAATCAATCTCGAGCAAAAAACTTATGTTCACAATTCTATACCTTCAATCGACAACTTGAATCTGGATGCCACTGTCATGCTTCATATCCTCTTGTGCCATGCTTAAGATGAATTTCCATTTTAAAAAAAGGGAGAAGAAGAAAATAACATGTGTGAGGGGAATTGGAAAGACTTGAACAAGGTTTGCTTTGGATCTTGAAGTACTTGGATCCCCGAAAACTGCATGCTGCATTCCTGAATATCTGTCACTAGGAGGGGTGGGGGTGGGGGGGTAAGTCAATTAGGAGTTTGAATGACTGAACAATGAAAATTCAAGGAAACTTGACATACAGTCAGACTATCGAGCAGCACATCAAAGACACTCAGTTATCAACGAACCCTACTGTGGTCTGTGGGTTGGCACTTGGCACCATGCTGAAAGCAATATTGAAAGTCGATACCATTTGGATTGCAGGCCATGCAGGCCCAAATTAATCATTGAGCGTGAGGCACGCTTTCCATTCACTGGAAGAAGGACGACGTGTCTTTCAGTTCTAGATCGACGAATTGTCTTGTCTGCTTCCTGGCTCTTGCCGCTGCTGTTCCCCACCCCCCCCCAATCCTCTTGACCACACACACAACACATTAGAGAAGCAGAGAAGGAGGGGAGAGAATGGGAAGTGCAGCCGCACAAATTCCGACGAGCTTTGGACATGAACTCAGAGCCTGTCTTCGTTGCCGCCTTGTCAAAACTTATGATCAGGTTTTCTTCTTTGTTTCCGAACTTCTTTCCCTCCTCCCCCTCCTCGTCTTTTTCTCTGTTGTTGCACTTATGGTTTTGGGCCTATGATTTGTCGGTAAATTAATAATAATAATAATTGAGCAGTTCAGAGAGTCGGGATGCGAGAATTGTTCCTTTTTTAAGATGGACGAGGATCATGAGCGTGTAGTTGATTGCACAACTCCTAACTTTACTGGGTAGGCTAGACACCCTCTTTTCTTCTCCTTTTCTATTAATCTCAACAACACTACCCTTTTCGAATAATTATTTTTCTTCTGTTTTGTAATTCCTACCCCCTTTTCCTTCCCTGTCTTACTTTTTCTGACGTTGTTGTAGGATTATTTCTGTCATGGATCCGAGTAGAAGCTGGGCTGCTCGCTGGTTGAGAATCGGTACGTGGAACTATAATTTCTGACTGTTCTGCTCTTTTCTCTCTCTTTTTTTTCAGATGCTTAAAACCGTTAATCATCCAATCTTCTGTTCTTTTTTTCGCGAAAGAATACATGGATTCATAAGAGTTCCTCCCGTGTTTTGTTTTTTTCCCCTTACTTCTTTGTGGTGTTAGCTCATGTGATTTTTTGGAGCTGTTTCCATCCTTCCAAACATATAATTTTGAATAATTACAGGATTGAAGCTAAGAAGTAACCTTCCAATTTGCCCAGCACATGAATTCTTGAACGTGAGAAAGTTTAGGATATTTGAGGGTGATTTTCTCTTTAGCCACTATCTGTTCCACTAACTCCAATCGTTAATTATCACAAGAAATGTTTTCTTTAGGCACAAGTGGCCTTGATGGTCTGTATACTCGTTAAATCGAGAATTATGTGCCCTAATTTGGTACTTGGTGAATTTCATACTCCATTAGGAACAAAACAAAAAGATTCCATGGTTGCAAGTATTTTTCCTTCCTATCTACTTGATTTAGATACTTGAGCACTAAATTGGACATTGAGTGGCAAGAGCCACATTGCCTGATCTGTACCTGGCATTCACATGTTGATTCCAACACATATTGAGGGTGTAGGGAAGCTTTTTTATATAATGAAAGTCATTTTTGTTGGTGTGGATTAAGAGTTTTTAGGCTGGTAATAGCTCCTAATCAACACAGCATGTGTAAATGTGCGACACAAATAAGCTATTAGCTGAAGCATCTTTATTTGTGTATGAGGTTCCACATAATAATACAAGTGGAGGATTCGGGAATCTTGATATCCTGTACATTGTTCTGTTAAAACTACCATAATTCCATTCATTTCTTTTGCTTAGAATATTTCCCCAAATCAATCTTCTATAAAACTGTCATTACTATGGACGATTTTGGGGGCTCCATCTCTAGGCTTAGATCGACTGGATGTCTAGATGTAGCAAGCATGGCTACACACACAATTCCTCTTTCTTCCAAGCCATCATTTGATACCCAAAATGGTTGTCGATACTTTAGCACCTCAATATATTTCCCCTCCAATTCTTTAGGCTGTTTTTTTGGTGCCCGTTTTCAATTTTTGATCTGAATATGTTATTGGAAAAGCAGTTCTTTTTGCTTAATTCTTCTTTTAAGTCTGTTCCAGGAAGATTTGTACCTGGTTGTTACACACTTGCTGTTTCAGAGGCACTTCCAGAGGACTTACAGGTATAATTCATCATACCAAGTGCTATATAGATGCATTGTTTAAGCTTCACTTATATATACATCAATTTTGCATCGTATGCAACGATAACCCTTTCCAGTTAAGATGAAGTGTTGATAACTTTGTGCTTCATTTGCATGCTAATGGCGCACACAATCTATCTATCCTTATTGGTTGTTTGTGGACATTATGTGTTGATACGATGTTAAATGTTATAGTGTATTGAGTCGGTGTGAACTACTACTACTACTCGCTACTCTTTGCTGGGGGAACCTGCAAAACTTCACGGAGACCATTTATGTTGAATATAAGCCAGGAAGTTGAAAAATTTATGGTTTCATTATAGCATCATCCACTCTCTTGTTTTACTGGTCATGCCATCTTGTGAATGTTAAATAGTTCGTTTTATAGCATCATCCAATCTCTTGTTCTACTGGTCATGTCATCTTTTGCATGTTAAATTGTTTGTTCTCGGACAATGAGCAGTTGAAATTTCTTTGTTTCCTCCTCATCTTCTTGGTTGCAACTTGGATCTGACAGGATACTGGGATTATTTAAAAAAAGGACTTCGCACTATATCCATTGGATTTGATGAGATGATGGTAATTGAAAAGGAAGCTGTCATCTTCTGTTGGTGGTTAAATTTTTGAAATGGTCTTGGTTGTGATGAGATGTAGATAGAAGATCGATGAATAGACTTCATGGGGATTTCGGAGATTTTAGTTTATGATATAGCTTTTGATTTTTTTTTTCACCCTCATTATCTTCAGTAGTCTACAGCCGTAGAAGAGAACTTACGCCTGAACTTTTCTCTCTTTGAATTCCTTTCCTCTTTTTAAGAGCTGAATGTTATGGCTGGTCTTGCATGATTTGCGTGTCAAGAATACAATTCGACACCACTGTTCATTATCTGCTGTACCTAATGAGTTCTTACATTCTTCGATTTGTATATTCTGCTCCACCTGGACTGACCATTATACTGGCTTTTTTTCAGAATTTATGTGAAGATGAGCGTGTGCCCTACATTCCTCCCAAACGTGTATAAATGAATTGGTGAAGTTATCCTGCCTGTCACTTTGTAACGTCTCAAACGATGAAGAATTTGCGAGTCAGATTAGCTAGATCCATGAGACTTCTATAGTACGGCTGTATTATCTACTCATGCAGTGTACTATAGCTATATTTATAAAGAAGAGGAACTGCCGCCATCATTTTGTTCTTTCATTCGATGCTGAGGTGAGAGTCTTGTGGGTGATGGGAAAGATGGATTTCAGGAAATTTCAATAGCTAAGGAGTCGCATGCTTATAATAGGATATGGATTTGCAGAGGATATGCTTTGTTGGGCTATGGTGAGACCCATGCATTGGAAATTCTAGGCCTGATATTTCTATCCAATTAAAAAAAAAGCGATTTAATTTCCATGAGCCGAAAAAGAATGCGAGGAATCACTGAAAAGCGATCATGGGCCACGATTCCATTATGAGCGTTTGGGAAAAGAAAAGGAAAAAGAAAAACAGGGTGGTATTTATATGGGCCACGTTTGTTTTTTATAGAGAGAAAACAAAACGGTGGGCCGTTGCGAACCCGGTAATTGGAAAGCGATAGGACAAGGGAACATTACTATTTACTAGCTGGAACTTACCTCATAAACCAAAGCAGCATGCGCGTGAGATGCCAACATGCAATGCGAATATGCTTTGCTCATCTCAATCCACCACGTGTTTTTTTTAAATAAAGATGTATTGTTTTAACATATTTCTAAATAAAAAATAATTTAAAGATATGTTTATTTTTATTTCAAAAGCCTTAAAAAAATATGTTTTTTATTTTTTACAACATTTTAATACACTGATAATAAAAATATAAAAAAATTATCTGAATATACTTTATAATAAAATATCAACGAGGCAATAAGTCGTGTATATGACCAGCGGCGGAGTGGTGAGAGGAAAGAAAAACCAGCGGCGGTAGCGGATGCAAGCAGGCGCGGTATTTTGTTTTAAAGTGGTGTGTGAGTTACATCACAATTACTGTTGGCGTTTGATTAGTTTGGGGTTTTAGAAACAGAAAACTAGATATTTTTCCATCCATAGACTTAGACTGAGGTAGTGAAATAAAGTAATAAACAGAGAGAGAGAGTGAGAGAGGTCGAGAGAGACTACAGAAGAGGCGTGCAGCAGCCAGCAGCTACCTGCCCCCTCCGCACGAGCACCTTTACTTCACCATTTCTTGTCATTCTCCTTCTTTATTTCATAATTCATACTGCTAATTCGTTGTTTTTTTTCACTGTAAGTTGTTGAACCTCAATCAATTATATTTCTTCTTCTTTTACTACTTTTGTTGTTGGATCTGTTGGTTTCCAACAACGAATGAAATGGATCTATAAACATGCATAGATGATAAATAGATAGATGTCTTTTAATGTTGACTGTTTTTTTCCATCGTTTTTTTTTTTTGCAGAAATCAAATTAAAAAAAGTAATCAAATCGTATGGCCAACATAGACATTGAAGGACTCCTAAAGGAGCACCAGGATGATGAAGAGGGGCGTGTCCCCAGGACTAAGATCGTTTGCACTCTAGGACCCTCTTCTCGATCCGTTCCCATGCTGGAGAAGCTTCTCAGGGCTGGCATGAACGTGGCTCGCTTCAATTTCTCCCATGGCACCCATGAGTACCACCAGGAGACCTTGAACAATCTCAGGATTGCCATGCAAAACACTAACATCCTCGCTGCTGTCATGCTCGATACCAAGGTGTGCTCTTTCTTCCTCCTCATCGTAATTATAAACTCTCGTTCTCGTCCTCCTTATTTAAACCACCATTTATTTGTTGAAATGATGAGATCGATCGCCTCATCTTCTTTTCTTTCTCTTTTTGTTAGATATTGAAGCATAAAATCTTTATTAGGAATGAATCAATCAGTGCATTGTTTTCCTGATAAAACACAACTTTCCCACTCCCTAATTTCTCCTGTCTTTCTTGTTTCTTGTACTGACAGTCCTAAGTTTATGTATCTACCTCTTAAACTTTTTGTCCCAGGGACCTGAAATTCGTACCGGTTTCCTAAAGAATGGAAACCCAATTCAACTGAAGGAAGGTCAGGAAATCACCATCACGACAGATTACAGCATCAAGGGTGACACAGACATGATCTCCATGAGCTACAAAAAACTGCCCGTGGACATCAAGCCAAGAAATACCATCTTGTGTGCAGATGGCACCATCACCCTCACTGTTTTGTCTTGTGATCCACAGGCTGGAACTGTCAGGTGCCGTTGTGAGAACACTGCAATGCTTGGTGAGAGAAAAAATGTTAATCTTCCTGGTGTTGTTGTGGATCTTCCCACGCTGACTGATAAGGATAAGGAAGACATCTTGGGATGGGGTGTTCCCAACAACATCGATATGATTGCCCTTTCTTTTGTACGCAAGGGCTCCGATCTTGTTAACGTGCGTAAGGTTCTTGGGCCCCATGCCAAGCACATTCAGTTAATGTCAAAGGTAGAATGCCAACCTTTTTGTATTCGGCTTGAAGACATAACAGAGCCCATATATGTGTGTTGAGGCATAATTGAGTTTATATATTCCTGAAACTGCATTTCTATATCTAGGATGTTAGTTTATATAATTGTTTTCGTAAGTTCTTTTCTTGTTTCTCTATCATGCTTGTTTTACTATGGATCAAGTAATAAATAATATAACCCTTTTGGGTTTGTCAGGTGGAGAACCAGGAGGGAGTGATTAACTTTGATGAGATCTTGCGTGAGACAGACTCCTTCATGGTTGCTCGTGGTGATCTTGGAATGGAGATTCCAGTTGAGAAGATTTTCCTAGCACAGAAGATGATGATATACAAGTGCAATATTGTGGGAAAGCCTGTTGTTACTGCTACTCAGATGCTCGAGTCCATGATCAAGTCTCCTCGGCCAACCCGTGCTGAAGCAACTGATGTTGCCAACGCTGTCCTTGATGGTACTGACTGTGTTATGCTCAGTGGTGAGAGCGCAGCTGGGGCCTATCCAGAGCTTGCTGTCAAGACCATGCGCCGAATTTGTATCGAAGCAGAATCTTCCCTTGACTATGCTGCCATCTTCAAGGAGATGATAAGATCAACTCCACTTCCTATGAGCCCATTGGAGAGCCTTGCATCCTCGGCTGTGCGTACCGCCAACAAAGCCAGAGCAAAGCTCATTGTAGTGTTAACACGGGGCGGGACCACAGCCAAATTGGTTGCCAAGTACAGGCCAGCTGTTCCAATCCTTTCAGTGGTTGTTCCTGTACTGACAACTGACTCATTTGACTGGACCTGCAGTGATGAGACCCCTGCGAGGCATAGTCTGATATACAGGGGCTTGATTCCCCTTTTGGCTGAAGGATCTGCCAAGGCCACAGATGCAGAATCTACCGAGGTGATTTTGGAAGCTGCTCTAAAATCAGCAACGAAGAGAGGATTGTGCAAGCTTGGTGACGCAGTTGTTGCACTTCATCGCATTGGAGCTGCCTCTGTTATAAAAATATGTTTAGTGAAATGAGGTGGACATGGTCAGACAGGGCAGCAAGATGGAAGTTTATTGCTTTCGGATGGTATCTTCTTATGCTTATAATACCGCGTGAACAATTATTTTGAGGACCGGAACATTTCCTTTTTATCTTTCCCGAGTCATGTTATATGTACTCTTTTTTATCTTCGCTTTGATCGGGTGGTGAGCTCATAAAATAAGGCGCGGAACCTTTCCATTTGCTTACTGAAAAAAAAAGAAGCGTTTAGCTTATTATCGAGTTGTTCATCCTCAAAATTATGATTGGAGCAAGCGATAACACTTTAGAAATGATATTCCAATAGCTCATAAATTTAAGGCTGAGAGCCCTTCCAGCCTAACTTGTTATTGAGGAGTTCAAGCTCAAAATTATAATTGGAGTAAACGATAACACTTCTTCCAGCAGAATTCAGAAATGATATCCCAAGAGCTCATAAAATAAGGCGCAGAGCCCTTCTGCTTATAAAGACAAGCGCCTGGCTTATAATTTTGGCTTGTTCATGCCCAAGCAAGCGATAACACTCTTCCGGAAAAATTCAAAAAAGGACAACCCTAGTCTTTTGATCATCTTACCATGCTAAATGACTTCACCAGGTAGAGAGATAACCGAGCAAGGCATAAAATGTATTTCGCTAATACAAAAACCATCAAATCATGCGCAAGGAGAAAAGGCAAAACGATGCTACTTAAGCTCAATCGCTGGAGTTATCTTCAAGTTGATGATAAGGTAAAGCATCAACTCCACTGCCTACGATCCCATTGGAGAGCCTTGCTTGCACTAACAAGGCTGACGACAGCCCATTGACAAGCAGCTGTTCTACCCTATCTATGGTTGTTCTGTACTGATTCATTCGATTGCTCCTGTAGTGATGAGACCATCCCGGCGAGGCATGGTCTGTCATGTAAGGGATCAGCTTCAGCCAAGGCCAGGGATGCAGAATCTGCTGAGGTGGCTTTTGAAGCTGCTATAAAATCAGCAACATTGTGTTACCTTGCAAACCTGGCATCGCATAGGAGATGCCTCTATTGTCAGAAAGTGGATAATGAAAGGAGCGCGGATATGCAAGATGCCTTGGCGGGCTAGGCTGGAGAGAGGCAGCAGTATAATTCTGCGAACAGCATTCGAGGGTATGATTGTTTTCTTGATCTGTCGGAGCAGTCTTATCGGGTACTCTTTTTTTTCTTTAACATTTTTACCTCTTTGATTCGGGAATGCTGATGGCGGCTAGCATATAAAATAAGCAGCCCTCCGTGTACCTGTAATGACCAGCTCTTGCTATAATAAAAAAGTGCCAGTAAAACGGGGCAGCTTTAAGCTTCTATTATGTCGAGTATTTCCAGGGCTGGGGAGCCACAAGAATAATCGCTACCCATTCCCCAGTCACATCTGAAAAGTGCAAGCTGACAGGATGTTATCTGATGATTGATTTCTTTAACACCTTGCATTCCAATCTGTGAAACATCACCTGACTCTACGTTTATGTATGAAATAAACCAAAATTATAAAGTCTTCGATTTTAACTGTAAGCATCGACATTTAGGACATGTAGAATTCATGAGACATTAACAGTAAATCATGCTTAAATTTGTGATTTGAAGCGAGAACACTTTCTTCCAGCAGAAATCACGTAATGGTCGCAAAAACTTGCAACATTTTCCAGAACAACCCAACAAGAGTTTCCAGTTGGAAAAGCATTTGACAGCAAACCACTTCAAAAGCAGTTAAAATGCCAGAGCTCACTGTCTCTTCCTGCCATTCGAGATCCGCATAATTCCCTAGAAGTTCCCAGTTCCTCTAAATACAAAGCACAAGCCAAGTCACAGCATCTTCTTCTAGTTACCTAATTCAAATTATGATCCTGACTGACCTGTTTGATCCATGTCTCCTCCAAATGGAAGGTCCAGTATGTACGAGGTTTAGCAACTTCCAAATATATGGATCACCTTTGCAAGTCTTGGTCACCAATTGCATACCTGATTCACAACGCCTCCTTCAGATGGAAGGTTCTAGCCATGTCCCGAGCATTGTCATAATCATTCAGCTCAACAAGCATCTTCTTCAATCGACGAGCAAGTCCACTGGTCTCAGTCTCGGTGACACCAGATACATGTCTTTTCTCCAGTGTCCTTCCTATTGATAAAATGAAATCCGCCAGTGGCTGCAACTTGTGGCTGCTGATTCATAAACAGGTAAATGTTAGACACTGAATCTGCATAAACATAAAACAAGAGGGCAAGGAAAAATTGGGAAAAGAAGCAGCACATTAAAAAGAAAAAAACTTGAAACATAGTGTGTACTGCTTTGTTGGGGCTGTAAGGCTCAAAAAGTTGACAAACTTGGACCTCTATTTCCCATATACCATCTTTGTTTTGCTAGATTCTACTCCCCCATTTTTCCAAATAAACTAAATTGAACTTAATAATATAGACTTTTGAGTCTTTAAGCAAAGAAAAAAGGTTCCCCCTAGAATCTTGGGCTTTGACAACACAACACAGATGAAGGCAAGAAAGTGCTCTTGCTGATGGTACAGCCCCATCACCAAACTAACTGTTTGAACAGCCAAGACAAGGAAAGATAAGAAAACCAAAGAAAAATAAGAACACATATCATCAATGCCAAAATCTTTTAAAGGATGGGAAAAACAAAGGAGAAGATGACAAAAGAAGGGGACGATGACAAACAACAGGATGGACCAAGTCTGATGAAGGTAATTCTTAATTAACAAATTGCCCAAAGCCCAAAATTCATCACCATAATAATAATAATAATAATAAAAAAAAAGGCACCAGGATATTAAGAAACATCATAGAGAAAGGTATAATTCATCATCGTTTATCTTAAACCCTAAAACAACTCGTAAATGGAAATATCTGTTCTTCAAATCTGTGTCTGAAACCAGAAACCAGTATTTTAATTAAATTAATTCTAACAAATACAGCAGCAAGGCAATCAGACCATACCATAATAATACATACTCAGTCAAATCAATGAATGTTGTCAAAGAAATTCATACAAATGGCAATTGCACCCAGTTGAAGTTCAATACAAGATAAGTTTTACGAATGTTCTGGGTACCTGTGATCACTGGTGGCGCTTGGACCTGCCCAGGCCCCAGATAAAGAAGCAACGATTCTTTCAGTTCTTGTGACTGCATCATGAACATTTGATGCAATGCTTCGAACATGAGGCAGTACCTTCCCACACAAAAGCTCATCAAGGACAAGCTTCTCAAGAACTGGCAATGCCAGGATATCTTTCCACAAGCAGATATTCCTCATCAAACGAACAGACACTCCAAACCGGTACGCTGCAACTTGTGCAGCACTAGGCACAGCCTTCAGCACAAGCAGGCTCCATGTTGGGACCTGTGATACAGAAAATGAATAACAGAAGTGCAATAAGAGTAATAGGGAGTGTCTGTGTGTGCAAGTCAGCAGTGTTCGAAAATGACTTCCAGGTTAAAGTTGTGTACCACTATGCTAGCAACTGCATCAGCTAGACGGGTGTGGATTGCAGCTAATAGCTCTGATAGAGCCTCACTAGTAGCCGGAACATAATTTATTACCAAGCTTGTAGCAGAAATGGCATTTTTTGTCTCTCGAGTGCTAAGCATGTCCCAACAATGGGCAATCTCATGATGCAAAATAGGAATTGCAATCTTCTCCACTAGTCCAGGTACGAGGTTAGCATCAACATCATCTGGATTGAGATCACTTCCATCTTCTGGCAGACCATAATTAAATAGTAGAGAGTGCCTGAATAGAAGGAAATAAAGAACAGTTAATGCTAATTGAAAATAAAAAAGATGAATCTAAAGTATGTGTGCAGCATTATCAAATTATTGGGAGCAGAATTCTATGCAAATAGAATGAATTTACAACTCTGAGAATCAAGAAAAAAAAGAAAAACCTACATAAAAGGTTCTTCAGTATTTGAATGGAATTATTAGCAACACTAGAAGCATACCATTTCATATTAAAAAAATCTGCATCCTCATGAAGCGGGTTCCATTTTAGGAGTTCTAGTCTCACATAAGGAGAAAAAATAGCAGGTGCACTGAGTGACATGTAAGCATCTCTATAGCTTGCAAAATATTCTTTCTTCCATGTTTCAAATCTTTCTTTCACCACCGAAAGTTGGGAATATTCTTCAGAAGCATCACTGAAGATCTCCTCAGCAGTCCGGAGCAACAAATCACGGGTTGACTGGTAAGCAGCATTTTTTTCACTGTCACTGTCACTCTCATCCGTGCTCAATTCTCCCTCAATTTTCTGTTCAGAACTATCCACCTCCATGTATGACAATCTCTTTGAATCAAAACGAGCTTTCCTGCGTTGACGAGCCTTAGCCCTTTTCTCCATATCCATCCGTTTCTGCAAGTTGATATCTCTGCCAAATTCATCTAACTTCACTGGCAGATTTGCTTGATCTTTCAAGGCAACTAATGCAGCTGCTGCAGCACTTTTGGCAGCATCAATTGTTGCTGCAGAATTACCTCTTGCACTGAAAACTGACATCGCTGCTTTCACTGCTGCTTCTACCTCCATCATTTCATCCTCATTATCAGCAGTTCTTCTTTCTAAGATAAGTGATGCCTGTTCTTCATGAAGCTTCTGCATCCTTTCTTCAAGTTCCTCAATTAAAGTAGCTTTATGCTGCAAGGAGAACAAAATTACATCAACCAGAAATTTCCAGCTTGCGGGAACCTAAAAATCAATATCATCAACTTATGCAGTCTCTAATGTTAACAAGGTAGGAAGAATCTAAAGCTTGCGTTTGAGACTGGCACTAATAATTAACATGCAGGTTTAGATGTTAACTGAAGTTTGGGTTCACTTAATTTAGTGGAAGAAGTGCACTGTAAATGTAACTCCCAAGTTTCGATGACCTGGCTCTACATGCTTTTACCTGGTTTCGTTGAATGGAAACGATGGTGTAATTGCTAAGGTCTTACAGATGAAAATGAGATAAAACCTGTGCACTAACCTAGAGAGCATAGAACAAGTTTTTCCAAATGTAATGTAAATTGATTCCAAGAAAAACATGCAACAGAAAAGGTCTGCAAAAAGCACTACGTCTATAAACTAGCAATGGTTCAATTGATTAGAAATTGTAAGTGCAAATATGACATGCACAAAATATCAGCATTGATGTATATGTGACATGGCATTTTTTATTCTGATTGCTATAATATATTATTGAAAAATAAAGTAAACAAAAATATGCCTCCACTACTTTAAAATGGATTACAAGAAAAAGTGCCATAAACCAATTTTCAGTATGCTCAAAGAACCAAGAAAATTGGAACAAGATGTAAATTGATTCCAAGCAAAGCATGCAACAGAAAAGTTCTGCAAAAAGCACTACACCTATATACTTGCAATGGTTCAATTGATTAGAAATTGTAAGTGCAAAAATGACATGCACAAAATATCAGCATTAATGTATATGTGACATGGCGTTTTTTATTCTGATTGCTAGAATATATTATTGAAAAATAAAGTAAATTAAAATATGCCTCCACTACTTTAAAATGGATTACAAGACAAGGTACCATAAACCAATTTTCAGTATGCTCAAAGAACAAAGAAAAATTGAACTGCTATGCAGGACAAATTCTTTCCTTCCTTCCTTCCTTCTTTCTTTCTTTCTTTTTTACTGGCAAACAAATACACATGCAGAACAGAAAATTAAATAAAACTCGTACCTGCAAAAATTCACATATAACAGAAACAAAGTCACGAAGCTTTTGCATAAAGATGAACTTCTCACCAGCAGCAGAGATAGACTTTTCAAGAGCAGTAACATTCATTAGCGAGGCAGATAAATTCTCATTAGTCTTTGACAGCAATGAAGTTGTTCTACCATGAGATTCCTATAGAAAAAGTAAAGACTTAGTTATACATATATTAATCCAAATGAATATCATCTATCTTAATCCTATAAACAAGTATGAATATGAATTTAAGCAATGCCTCTGTAGTGAAGTTGGAATTCAAGAATATTGAGTGACAGCCAAGGTGAGCTACAGAGTAAAACTACAATGACACTTGAGTAACTAGTATGGCATGGCTTCTTTTTTAATCAAACTAGCCATTGCAATCCGTGTATATATTAACACAAAATCTCCAATTCAGCCACTTCTGATCACAATAGGGATCAATTGACAGAAATATTACGTGGCAATATTACTATGATATGCAATTCTAGGACCCTGAATTTCATTATCAAGAACCTTAGCGTTAACTTTTGTATGGTTAAAATTACAAATGATTCTATTTTGCCATTAACTTTGGCAAATTGTAAAATTAGCCAACACATTATGAAGTTGGAAATCACATTACCTTAAGCCTCCTGAGGTTGTCTTGCAAAGCTTTCTTAGCAATATCAGCTTGTTGTGGAATAGACAAGACATCCAATGCTTGAGAAAATCCAAATGCCCCTCCAATGCTTGGAATTGAACCATAGGCTGGCGTAGGCCTCTGCTGAGGTTGCATAGGAATAGTACTAGAAGCAGCAGCAGCAGTGCTGGCAAGAGCCCTATTAGCAATAGGAGCAGAAGCATCATCCATCCTTTTTCCTAATCCCTTCCTAAATTGTTCTTCCTCCCAAATCCTATCCTCCTCATCCTCCTCATCCTGAACAACAGAAGCAGCAGCAACATGCCCATCATCCACAACAACATGATGCTGATGAGTACCCATCATTGCCAATGCTTTTGCCTTGATGGAGCGATCATCATCGTCATCTTCATCGTCATCAGCAGCTGCATCAAAAACTCCTCCATGAGTAGCAGTGTCCTTGGTCATGGTGCCAATCATGGCAATCCTAGTCCTAAACTCAGGCTCCTCGTCACTGAATCCGCCTTGATGATTACTCCCAGAATCCAATGATATATAATCAGGAGCAGCGGCCCTTGATTGCCTCAACCGCTCTCTCTTAGCCCTGATCTTCTTAATAGTATCCTCGTCGGGAAAGCAGGAATAATCATCAGAAGTGGATTTCCCCAATCCCATAGAAGCCAATCGATTCTGAGCGTCGTCGGCACCGTCATCTTTATCCTCGTTCTCATCTTCCGACTGGTCGTCGGCATCGTCTTGTTGTTGATGATTAGAAGAATAATTAGGGCTAGGGCTAGGGCTAGGGCTAAAGGAGGGTTTAAGGAGACCTTTGAGGATAATTTTAGGTTCAGACGCGGAGGCAGGGGTGGTGGTCTTTGTGGATTTAGCGAGGGTGCGGGTGTTTCTCTGGAGCTCAAGAAGGGCTTCCTTAGTGTAAGTACCTGCTTGGGGTTGGACATTGGATGCTGTCGTTAAGTAGGAGGTTGTTGGAGGAAGTCTATCTTGGGATACGGTCAATTTGTGAGAGGAAGAGGAGCTTGGTTTGGGTTTAGGTTTTGGTTTGGATTTGGAGGAGGGAATACGGGTGACAGCTTGTTCATCTTCTTCATCTTCGGCAAAACTTAGAAGCTTCTTTGGTTTTGGCTTTGTAGATTGGGCTGGTGGTGGCTTCCGGGTGGTGGAGGGCGTGGCTTTGGCGTTGGTGTCATTATTATTGGTGTTGGCGTCGGTCTTTTCATCGTCAACGTCGCCTCGCCGCCGGAAGTTTCTGGACTTGGAGGAGCTGCTCATTATTGACGGCCTCAGCTAACTGATTCTCTCTCTCTCAAATTTGCTGAATTTTTTCCATTCCTTTGCCTTTTTATGATTTGTACATGTCGATCCGGTTAAGGATTCTAATATAAATATCAATTTTTTTTATTTTTTTTACAGCAATCGATTTGAAGTTTTTATTTTATACAATGATCTCTAAGAAAATAAAAATGAGAAGATTGATTTTTTTTAAAAAAATTATAAATTATAAAGTGGATGGGTTAATTTTTTATTAGAGTTTCATTAAAAACACAAAATTATATATATATATATATATATATATAAAA
>SRLM01000103.1:45462-217458 GCA_015708895.1 Populus ilicifolia
ACTCTAAATGGCATGGCATGGAAAAACCACACTACATGTATTTTTTTTTTATGGTTTTTGTTATCTATTTATTTTTTGATTCATTTAGAAAAAATACCGGCTAGAGAACGCGTTTCTTTGCCACTGTGGTGTATCTCACTGATAAGTCCATTTATTTTTATGTTTTAAAAATATTTTTAAAAGAATTTTTAAAAACGTTTTAAAGAGCAATGTTTTATTGCCGATAAAGAAAAGGTATTTTAATACAACACAAAGATGATGTTAAGAAGCAAGTTTCCTACAGTGGCACAAAGAGATGATGATGTCTCATGTCTGACATGTTAAACGGTGGAGGGAGACCACTTTAACAGTTCAGACAGAATCATCTCAAAAGGAGCATCAAAATTCCATGATAGACGAACAAAATTACAATGCATTTGTGTATGACAGCGAATATCGTTGAATGGCTGCTATTTCCTACAAACAAGGTTAGTAAACTATCAGTCAGACAGTTTACCAGGAAGCAATCAGCTTGAAACAACATTTAACTGTCAAGACTTGAATCGTTTCAGTTTCCCATTCTGCTCGTCAATCACTTTGTGCCATCGCTCTCATCTCCCTGCAGCTTCGCTTCGCCTTCATGTGCATGATTTAAAACCCAGACCATATGGGTCCATCCTGGGATCTGGACCCCATATTCGTATTGCTCCATCATCGCTAGCTGACGCCAGCATGTAAATATTTAACGGGTTCCAGCTCACGCAGTTCACAGCTCCAGAATGCCCATCCAGTGCCTGAATTAGTTTCCCTGACCGTCTGTGCCATACATACACCTGCAATATGATATTATCACGCATGATCATCTTCTTACAATAATGAGCAGATATAGATAATCTGGGAAACAGTGTCTCATGCTAGCTATCTATTCTTCAATTGCATTATTTGTTATGGCAAAGATCCTTCATTCTTGTGATTTAACTCCGACTTATTGAAAATAACAGTACCTGAGTATCCTCACTGCCACCTGCGATAAATGCTTCTTCACATCCACCAAAACAAGATCTGATGATAAACCGTGAGCGTGTGTGACCCTTATACCTGGCCACAACCTGGGGATAACCCTCTAAGCTCCACAGATGGATTTCTTGGTTTGTAAGATTAACCAGAAGGAATTTATTGTCTTTTGACAACGAGAACGAAGTAATCACTTCCTCTTCTTGTATCAGTTTCCGACATCTTTTCTCTTCCCAGTCAAGGAATACTATTGTATCACCTCTGCATATGCTTACTATCATATCTCTGGCATCAGTTATGGCCATCTCAGATATCCTGACTGTATTCTCTTCCCAACAGTCCAGCTCTGCTCCATTGACATCCCACAGGCTAAAGCTCTTGTTGGTCATACCGGCAAGTATAACCCTACCATCAGGGGACCATGCACAGGAAATGAAACCAACACCAATTTTTTCGTAAACATGGAGGCATTGTCCCAAATTGGCATCCCATCATCTGATAACCTCGTCTTCGCCACAGGTAAGTAGCTGGTTATCATCAGGGCTCCATGAAACTGTCAAAACTGGTTTCTGGTGACCTATGAGTGTATGCTTGCATGACACTTTACCTCCATCCATAACCTGAATCCGATTGTTTAATTTAATCTCTTATTCAAAGGGGGAAGATTAAAGTTAAATTTAAATTAAAACTCCAGCAAGGGAAGTGGTATTTAAAAATAAAAAATAAAAGAAATGATCGGAGAAGAAGATGATGGTGATGATGATGAATCATGTGGCAGGAGATAAGCATTAGATCACCTTCAAAGGCATGCTTACCTTAGATGTCCATGTGCTATGCAGACACTCAACATAGGCAAGCATATATTCTTTTATTTAAAAAACATAAAGAGAAACACTTACCTGCCATATGATTGCTGACTGATCCTTGGATGATGATGCCAAATACTTTCCGTCATGTGAAAATTGCAGAAACCAAACTTCATCAGTGTGCACTTGCAGAATCTGCCCAATTAGCATAAAATTAGAGTATTCATGAAGCAAATTCACAGCAATGTGAAGTATATTCATGGTAAGATGTTGTGAAAAGCGGTAACAATGAATGCAAAAGCAGCACAGGATCAGCACACCACAAAGTTTTTATTGGCGATAGTGATGAAAACGGCAATTTTAGTCAGAGAAAGAAATGTAAGCAAATTGAAATATGAAAACAATAACAACGATGAAAGCAAGAACATTAAAAATTATTACCTAACCTAAGATTCTTCCACATGCGGGAAAAAAAAAACCATGGGAGCTTTATAAGTAATATTTCAAGGCAAAGAAACATGAAATTGTTACCAACAACACACTACTGTCCAAAGTTTAATTTTTACCCTCGTGGCTTTTTCTTTAAACAAAAAGAAAGAAGAAAAAATACAGTTTGCAGACCAAAAAAGAATTCAGATGAATCACTTACAATGACAATCCCAACATGTCTTTAAAACAAACTATCGGTGTATCTTGAACATATTCAGAAACGAAGTTTAGATTCTAAATAAATATATTGTTGGCCAGTCAGATGCCAAAGAAAACAGATATAGGACCAAAAAAGGCGTTAAAGAAAGGACCATTAGCCTGCAAGACATCTAACCTGTTTTATTGAAGAAGGAAGCCGACCTCTTCCGCAATGATGATCCGGGTACAAAGAGAGATCACTATCAAAAATATTGTGAAACAGACAAGCTCCACGTTGCAGATCAAGAGCCTCCTCAACAATACTTTCTAACCTTGTTGGAGGAATCACGAGTGAAGGGGGAAGCAAGTTCAGCAGTTTCTTCAGAATCTCTGACCTTGCACTCTCGGTGTCCTGATCAGTATTTCGATACCCTGAAGGAGAGATGATCCAGGCAACAAGCTCATGAACACGGTTCAAATTGATTCCAAGAGGCACGATTTCTTTCCTCAGAACATTCAAGGCATCAAGCACATTGTCATCCATTCTCAGAAATTTGAGGAACTTCTGCTCCAGTATCAAGAATGATGCCAGGGACCGAGTTGCTTTGTCCAGAAGACTGATTGTACACAACGTTTGCTCACTTTCTTCCCAGTTCCCGTCCAACACTTGCTTCTTAAGCAATTTAACCTCTGAGGAATCCAATGGTATTCTTGATTCTTCCTGCAAAAGGTCTGCAGTCATATTATAATTGAGTGAGTACAGTGCCCTTGTTATGATTCTGACGTATTCATTTCTTTTTATGACTCCTTTTGAGCCAACTGAATCCACGTCCCTTTGGGAGGTAAGAGGCTGAGCCATCAGGAAACGAAGAGCAAGCAAGCTATAGAAATTGTAACGGGTGAGTTTTGCAAGAAGCTTTCTACTCTCCCAAAAGCCACGCGTGATCTGTGATGAAAAGCAGACCAACAATTAAAGAATTGAATCTTCTTAGGGGCATTCATAACAAGCAAGAAAAACGAACATAAATATACATCAAACTAAAACTTGAACGTGAAGGCAAACAACAAGAAGAGACGCATGCATGTTCAATTCAATTCAAGAAAGAGAACACCTAAACCAAACTAAACTAGAGATGCACTCAAACAGAGCAAGAATTCAAAGAAAGCACCTAAACTGAAAAGAGTAAAGAAAAACAATATAAAAGAACGAGAGGGAATTCAAGAAACTAAAATGATATCTGCTAGTTGTTAGGTGATCCAAACATTCAAACACACACAAATTTACGTTGTTCGACAACTTGCCTACTCTACGGAGCTACTGGTTTGTATTAATCAAGCTCAAAAGCAATATAAACAAGAAAACAAGGAGGAGGAGAAAACTTCTCAACTCAACTCAACTCTCACCCTTAGCTCTCTCTCTGTGTTTCTCTCTATTTTGTGCTCTATATCAGCTATCAATACACATCTATTTATAGCTGATGAGGGAGACAATTGTTCAACAATGGTGGGCAACATTTTCTTTGGTTAGGCACCCACCATTTGACTCTAACCATTTCAACCTTGGCTGCCATCTACCATGGCTGCCACCAACCATGGCTGCCACCGTCCATTTGTGTCCACACACATAACAATCTCCCACTTGGACACAAATGGTGTTAGGTCTGTCTTTTAATCTTCAAGACCCACTGAAGCTTTACACAGCTTCAGTTTATCGAGAGTAACTCCTTTGGTTAACATGTCGGCTGGATTCTTGCTTCCACAAATCTTTTCAAGTAACAGTTGTTCATCGTCGAGCAATTGCCTGATGAAGTGATATTTGATATGTATATGCTTTGTTCTGGAGTGAAATGCTGGATTCTTGGCAAGGAAGATTGCACTCTGACTGTCACTATACAAAGTACCTTTTTCATGCATCTTGCCTAATTCTTGCAGGAAACTCTGTAGCCATACTATCTCTTTTGCAGATTCTGAAACTGCAACATATTCTGCTTCTGTCGTTGAAAGAGCAACTATCTTTTGCAAGGTAGAACTCCAAGAAACAGCAGTGCCTCCTAGAGTGTATATGTAACCTGTAGTACTCTTTCTGCTATCAACATCTCCTGCTAGATCAGCATCTACAAAGCCTTCAAGTTTCAATCCGTCAGCTGTGAAAATAAGACATGTCTCCGATGAGCCTTTTAAATACCTCATGATCCATTTCACTGCCTCCCAATGTTGCTTTCCAGGATTGCTCATATATCGGCTTACAACTCCCACTGCATGGGCAATATCTGGTCTAGTACAGACCATGGCATACATCAAAGAGCCGATAGCTGAGGCGTATGGAATCTGGTCCATGTATCCACGTTCTAGCTCAGTTTTTGGTGACTGGTCTTTACTGAGCTTGAAATGATTCCCCAAAGGTGTACATACTGGCTTAGCATTATCCATACTAAACCTGCTAAGAACCTTCTTGACATACTCTGCCTGTGAAAGCTTTAGTATGCCTTTGTCTTTGTCTCTGATGATTCTCATGCCAAGTATTTGCTTAGCAGCTCCCAGATCCTTCATTTCAAACTGTTTTGACAATTGTTGCTTTAGCTTGTCAATCTCTTCCATGCTGGATCCTGCAATCAACATATCATCTACATATAGCAGTAGAATGATATAAGAGTTGTCAAAATGTTTGACATAGCAACAATGATCAGCCTGACATTTTGTGTATCCCGTACTACACATGAAGTTGTCAAACTTCTTGTACCACTGTCTTGGAGCTTGTTTCAGACCATATAGGCTCTTCTTCAGCTTGCAAACTTGACTCTCCTTTCCTGGTATTGCAAACCCCTCTGGTTGTTGCATGTAAATGTCTTCCTCCAATTCTCCATGAAGAAATGCTGTTTTTACATCTAATTGTTCAAGATGTAAATTTTCTGCAGCTACTATCCCCAGGACAACTCTGATTGTTGTAAGCTTCACAACTGGAGAAAATATCTCAGAATAGTCGATCCCTTTCTTTTGCTGAAACCCTTTTACAACAAGTCTTGCCTTGAACCGTTTGCTTCCATCATGCTCGGTCTTTACTCTGTAAACCCACTTGTTTTGCAAGGCCTTCTTTCCTTCAGGCAGTTTGGTTAACTCCCAAGTCTTGTTCTTCAGCAATGACTCCATCTCGTCCTTCATGGCTAACTCCCACTTGCTCGAGTTTCCATCTTGTAAGGATTCTTCATAGGTTAATGGTTCACCACCATCTGTCAACAAGATATAATTCAGTAGAAGTGTGAACCGTTGTGGAGGCTTTATAGTCCTTGAAGACCTGCGAACAGCTGGTTCACTTGGCTCTGCACTATCTTGTGAAGAAGTGGTGGGTACTGAAGTGTTTGCACTGTCTTGGATGGACTCTTGAGTGGTAATATCAGGAAGCCCTTCTAATTGTATGAATTCAGATTTCTGTGGACTCGTATCTGAATC
This sequence comes from Populus ilicifolia, assembly GCA_015708895.1. NCBI lineage: Eukaryota > Viridiplantae > Streptophyta > Magnoliopsida > Malpighiales > Salicaceae > Populus > Populus ilicifolia. The sequence continues at coordinate 51,336 of SRLM01000103.1, forward strand.
AGTTATCTCTAGTTCTGTACTTGATCTGTCTTTGTACAAAACTTTCTCGTTGAAGATCACGTTCCTGCTTCTGATAATCTTCCTGTTTTGATCATCCCAAAACCGAAATCCAAATTCTTCATCTCCATAGCCAATAAAGAAACATTTCTTTGATTTGGCATCCAGCTTGTTGCGAGCATCAGAGTCTACATGCACATAGGAAACACACCCAAAGATTTTTAGATGAGCAAGTTGTACTTCTTTACCTCTCCAGACTTCCTCGGGCAGTCTGAACTCCAAAGGTACTGATGGTCCACGGTTGATCAAGTAAACTGCAGTATGAACTGCATCAGCCCAGAATGTTTGAGGTAGCCCAGAATGCAACCTCATGCTTCTAGCTCGTTCATTGATGGTCCAGTTCATCCGTTCAGCAATACCATTCTGTTGTGGTGTGCCTGGAACTGTCTTTTCCATTCCGATACCGCTGACAGCGCAATACTCCTTGAAACCTCCATCAATGTATTCTCCTCCATTATCAGATCGTAAGTATTTCAGCTTCAAACCTGATTCAGTCTCAACCATAGCCTTCCATTTCTTGAATGTGTCAAACACATCAGATTTATTTTTCAGAAAGTAGACCCATACCTTTCTGCTAAAGTCATCAATAAAAGTGACATAGTACCGAGAACTGCCAAGAGATGCTACTGGAGCTGGTCCCCATAAATCTGTGTGCACCAGTTCTAGTTTTCTTGGTCTTAAGGTCCTGCCAACCTTTAAGAAACTAAGTTTCTTCTGTTTTCCGAGAACACAACTTTCACAATTGTCTAGATCAACATTTTTTAACTCTATCAGCTTTCCCTTTGACTGAAGTATCTTCATTCCCTTTTGACTCATATGGCCGAGTCTACAATGCCATAGCTGCGCTTGATTTTCTGCTTCAATAGAGGCAATTATATCTGCTGATCTTGTGGTCATATAGAGAGTGTCAGTTTTCTTTCCACGAGCCAAAACCATTGCTCCCTTTGATACCTTCCACATTCCTCCAGAGAAAAGGATTGAATGACCACTATCATCAAGTTGTCCAACCGAGATCAACTTCTTCTTTAGTTCAGGAACATGCCTCACATTTTGCAAGTTCCATATAGATTCATTCATTGTCTTGATTTGCACATCTCCTATACCTACAATATCCAATGGTTGTCCATCAGCCAAATAGACTACCCTATAATTTCCAGCAATATAATTTTGCATCATTTCATGGTGTGGAGTACAGTGAAATGAAGCTCCAGAATCAAGAACTCAATCATTAATAGGACTATGTACTGCAAGGATCAAAGCATCCTGTACCTCGTCTGTAGTGGCATTTGCAGAATCAGCTTCAGGTTTCTTTGGTTTTGTGCAACTCCTCATGAAATGGCCAGGTTTGCCACAATTCCAACATTCAACCTGCTTCCTAGGTCCAAACTTGCTTTTGCTTCTGTACCTTGATTTTGATCTGCCTCTGGATAAGCCTATGTCTTGTCTCCTTCCTCGAGTGTTGATGTTGAAAGCTGAACCTGAACTTGAGCTTTCACCCGAGTCTTTCCTTCGTACTTCTTCTGCTAAAATCAGGTCTCGGATGTCATCATATTTTAATTTGGATTTTCCGGCTGAGTTGCTTACGGCTGTTCTCATACCTTCCCAACTGCTTGGAAGTGAAGCTAGCAAAATAAGTGCTCGAATCTCATCATCAAACTCAATTTCAACAGATGACAATTGATTTGTGATGGTATTGAAATTATTAAGATGCTGTGTAACAGAGGTGCTTACCGTCATCTTCAGGTTGAACAACTTCTTCATCAAGTGCACTTTGTTATTTGCTGATGGCTTCTCATACATCCCAGACAAGGCTTCTATCAATCTTGCTGTGGATTTCTCTTTTGTAACATTATGAGCAACTCTTCTTGATAATGATAGCCGGATAATGCCCAAGACTTGTCTATCAAGAATTTGTCAATCTTCTTCTGACATGTTTTCTGGCTTGCTCCCTAACAGAGGAAGATGAAGTTTCTTCCCATATAGATAATCTTCAATCTGCATTTTCCAATATCCAAAATCAGTTCCATCAAATTTTTCAATACCTGCAGCCTTTATTTCATCAGCCATTTTTACTTCTTCTTGAATTTGAATCTCAAGAATCTGACCTTACAGATGTGTCTGGAATAGCAAAAAATGCTGGAAACGACACTGAGATCACCCTAATCAGACTTCGGATGGCTCCGATTTAAGCAATCAAAGTTTGAGATAACTGGACGCTGTAGATGAAACCACGTGGCAGGCAGAATAGTCGCTGCGCCACACCGGATCAAAACCCAGTTATGATGACATGTCAGACACGTAGGCAATGTGGGGTCCACCAGATCTGACGTGGCAGGTCCACGGAGATTTTCGTCTGACGTGGCAGTGGTGATGTGGCAGATGACGTGGCTGTTGACCGTGTCAAACGACTGATGTGGCAGATGACGTGGCAGAGCCGAGTTGCAGGAAACGGTGAGGAAGACGCGTGACGCGCGTACGGCGCGTCTGTGCGCATGGACAGTACTGGTGGTGGCGCGTGCAGGCGCGTGCGGGCATGCAGGACGTCGGATTTTCGTCGGGTTTTCACTAGTGGATTCCTCTCGTCGTCCTCTTCACGGTGGTATCTTCAAAAACACGTTTTGAGAACTTTGATTTTTGAGTTTGGATCAAACACCCTCTTTTTCAAGAACTTTCAAGAACAAGCTCTGATACCAGTTGTTAGGTGACCCAAACATTCAAACACACACAAATTTACGTGGTTCGGCAACTTGCCTACTCCACGGAGCTACTGTTTTGTATTAATCAAGCTCAAAAGCAATACAAACAAGAAAACAAGGAGGAGGAGAAAACTTCTCAACTCAACTCAACTCTCACCCTTAGTTCTCTCTCTGTGTTTCTCTCTATTTCGTGCTCTATATCAGCTATCAATATACATCTATTTATAGCTGATGAGGGAGACAATTGTTCAACAATGGTGGGCAACATTGTTTTTGGTTAGGCACCCACCATTTGACTCTAACCATTTCAACCTTGACTGTCACCTACCATGGCTGCTACCAACCATGGCTGCCACCGTCCATTTGTGTCCACACACATAACACTAATAGCATGGGGATAAGAAAATCATGGAAACAGGAATTGAGCAAGGTTTCTTACCAGAAAGAAATTACCCAGATAGACAAGAGTGCGTTTCTCCAAGTCTAATGGAAATGGGGAGGAAGAGAAGACAATGCGCACAATCAAGGAGAAGAAATAAGAAGACGCAAAAGAAGAACAGAAAAACGCAGCCAACACCAAAAGCTACGTAGAGGGAAGGAAGAGTGCTGCTGTTTCTGCTAATTCTTTATTTTATGGAGTAGCATCTTTATCTTTTACTAGAGGGAGTAAAAAGATATTATATATACCAGTAGTAGGAGCAGTGTTCGAGGAATGAGCAAGAAGATGGTACATAGGGGGGCGAGCTCTCATTTGATTTCTTGCTATCCCTCTGTGATGTGAAACACGTGGCCCTTCCCTTCCCTTCCCTTCCATCCAATCTGTTTGCGTTGCTCGATAAAGAACCAAACAGATTGCCATTGAAGGTGGGCTATAAGCCTGTAACTAACTAAAAAACACACAAGAGAGAAGCCCTCTACTTAACTGGCACCTAGAACTGCAAAAGGCTTTTTGAGTGGCGAAAAAGAAACAGAGAAAACCAACTACAATCGGCCACTGTCTTCCACCAACAAATCAATCAAGTGAAGAGGAAACGACAGGAAAAGGAGGCGTGCGCCTAAAATTAAAAAGAAAGGGTAGTTTGGGATCCCGGGGCATAGAGAACAGGAACAAGCAGCAGTGGCAGTGGCAAGGCAAGCCATGAGCAAAATAAAGACCAAACGCAGTGACTGCGAGTGGAGGATGTGATGACTGGCATCTGGCTAGAAGAGGTTTTCTTTTTGTTTGGGTTTTAATAATCAAAGCATAGGTAAGCACAGGCCATGGCTCTCCCTCGCCCTCCTGTCCGGACGGGCTGCTCTCCTCTCCTTTTTACTCCCTTTCGTGGCGCCTGTTATCCCGTTTATTTTTTTCACACACTTAGTCTATTCAAATAAAATTAATATATTAATTTTCTTTCAATAAATTTTGACTTAAGATAAATTACAGTAATTATTTTAATCGAGCTACAAAGATGAATTTAATCAGATAAACATTTGGCATGTTTTCATTCCATTAACCAGTATCGATAATGTATTCATTGAGTTTGTGTGGGAGAGAAAACATAGAGATCCACTTCTATAGTATCGATAATGTATTCAATGAGTTTATGTGGAATCGCATATTCTTGAAGAGAACCAATCTGAGGGATTCGTTTCAGCAGAATAGGAGGATGAAGAGGATGACTGTCCAATAATCGAACTTTCTGTAGAAGAGAGGAAACGAATCCGAGAACCGTAGCGTCAAACTCTAATTGTCTAAGTCATAGGATGAATGGTGGGTTATTGTACTTAATGAAACGTGTCCATGTCCTCTGGAGAATTCAGGGTGACCTTAGTTTGGTGGGTTTAGGAAATGGATTCTTTTTGGAAAAGTTTTCGAATGCGGAAGATCGAGACTTTGCATTGTTGGAAGGACCATGGATGGTGGCAGATCACTGTCTCACCGTCAGGCGCTGGCATCCTAATTTTGACCCTGATGAGGCTACGATAGAGAGAAGGTGGCGGTATAGGTGAGATAGCCTACTGGCTATAGAGTACTATTATGACAGCTCGGTATTATGGAAGATGGTAACCACATCGGTTGAACTTTGAAGATCGATAGGACAACTTCAATTGGTACTCGAGGGAATTATGCCCGTTTATGCGTGAAGGTGGACCTAACAAAACAACTTTTAGCAAAATTCAAGCTGCGAAGGCGGATTCGTCTTATCATGTACGAGGGACTGCATTTGATCTGTTTCCATTGTGGATGCTGCTATGGCCACAAGAAAGAAAGTTGTCCCCATGTATCCGACACGACAACACATCAGGGTAGAGACGGGAGGAGGAGGAAGTTAATAATGGGGGCTTGAAGGAGAACCAAAATAGTGGTGGCCAAGAAGCAGCTCCGGTGATCAGATCGGTGGTGGAAGCGTATGGACTGAGGATGGTGGCGAAAAGGCCAGGGAGAAAAATCAGCAAAAGATCGGATTCTAGGGAGATTAGCAGGCCGAGAAATCTGAGGAGATTTTCTCAGAAAGCCAGGTCAGAATCAGATTTGATGGAGGGAAATAAGAAGATAAATGGAGCAAAGCCGCAAAGAGATCTCGTTTTAATTTCTTACGAGAAGACAATTTGGAAATTATCACGGCTGAGAAAGCGAATAAGTATCAGGGAGTTGACGTGTATTCAGCGACGTAATAAGTCACGATTCAAAGGTTGACAAGGAGGCTATTGGCATTATAAGTCAGGTCAAGGCAGCAAGCAGGCTAATAGAGGGACCTTGGGCCACGGGCCACCAGCCCAAGAGAATATTAAAGGGGACTCTAAAGGGAATGCTGTTGCAAACAAGAAAGAAGAGTTACTTACGCCCATTAGTCAGGCCTAACATCAAGCCCAAATTAATAAAATGAATACTGGAACTATCACTGGCAAGGGGACGTTTAGTCCTAATCATCTGCAGTTTGATACTTCGGTTCGCAGAATGGAGGCAGAAGAAGCTCAGAGCTCCAGTCAATTTCAAGCTCCGAGACCTACAGACGAACAAGGTAGAAATATGGTAATAGTAAAGAAGGTCCATGGTGATTAGATTAATATTTCAACAGAATCGATGGATGATATTCATTGGGAGGATACAGATATGGTAGAAGGAGATGCTGTTCCCAAGGAAACCGTTAACTTTATCATGTGGAACGGGCTGTTTCGTTTCTATCCTCAATTTTTGTTAATGATGAAGATTAAAAGAGTACACAAATTTAATATCTTGGCTTTAACTGATCCAACGATATGTGGGCGATCTGGTGGCATTTGGATTCTTTGGAATGATTCGAGGGTAAGCTTGAAAATTATAAGGTCCCCTAGACACCTTACTCACACTCAAATTGATGATGGAGGCGGAAGGGTGTGGTTTTGTACTGTTGTGTATGAAGTTTTGGCGTGGAAATAAGAAGTATTCCTGTTGAAGGATTATAATCTTATTCTGAGTCAGGAAAAAGTATTATGGTGTCAGAAGTCCTGGTGTCAATGGATAGCGCATGGCGACAGGAATACTTCTTATTTCCACGCCAAAACTCTAATTCGAAGACACAAGGACAAGATTCATTGTCTAAAAGATGCAAATAATAACTGGGTGTGGGAGGAAGATAAATTGAAACAGATGGCGATCGAGTACTACCGGAAGCTGTTCACAAGGGAGGAGAGTTCAGCTAATGGTCCACAATCTCTTTTGAATTTTCCAGTGCTTCACGAATGGGATAGACACAAGTTGATGAAGCCAGTTACAGACGAGACGGTGAAAAGGACGGTGTTTGACATGAGGCCCTTAAAAGCACCGGGTCCAGATGGCCTAAACTGGGATATTTTAGTGACTCAAGAGGTAGTTCATTCGATGAGTAAAAGGAAGGGCAGAAAAGGTGTCATGACCATCAAAGTGGACTTAGAGAAATCTTATGGCCGTCTCAGATGGGACTTTATTCGAGAAACTCTTATCCTGGCAGGATTGCATGAAGGAGCTAATTGATTATGAATTGTGTGGAGACAGCTTCTTTGAGTGTTTTGTGGAATGGGCAAGCTTCTGATCAGTTTGTTCCTGCGAGAGGAATCAGGCAAGGAGACCTTCTTTCACCATACTCGTTTGTTTTATGTCTGGAAAGGTTATCTTAGAGTATCCTCAAGGAAGTTTAGGCAGGTACTTGGCAACCATTCAGAGGAGGCAGAAAGGGACCATCAATCTCTCATTTGTTCTTTGCAGACGATCTGCTTCTTTTCACTGAGGCTGGTGAAGATGAGGAGAGTAATGGATTGTCTGAATGCGTTTTGTGAGGCTTCTGGTCAGAAGGTCAGCATCAACAAAACTAAAATATACTTCTCTAAAAATACTTCGCCTTCTTTAGCGAAATCCCTGAGTAGTATCAATGGGTATGCCATAACGAAAGACCTTGGTACGTATCCTGACGCTCCTGTTCTTCATCAGAGAATAACCAGACAAACTTATAGTTATATCATTGAGAAGATGCCGCAGAGGTTAGCTAATTGGAAAGCCAAGATTCTATCGCTAGCGGGTAGAATTACGTTATGTAAATCGGAGCTTGCTACGGTGCCACTTTACCCGATGCAATCTGCTCTGCTACCGGAATCTATTTGCAATGAAATAGAGAGGATTTGCAGAAGATTTATTTGGGCGGATAGTACAGAGAAAAAGGCAATCCACTTGATCAAACGGAGTACTCTTTGCCAACCGAAATTGGATGGAGGCATCGGGACGAGGAACATGCAGTCTATGAATAAAGAAAGCCTTTGTGATGAAGCTTGGATGGGGTATTTTACATGACTCCTATAGCTTATGGGCTAGTGTCTTGAGGAGCAAGCATACTAGAACTCAAGAGGGCACGGACCAAGTTCATGCTAAAGGTAGGGATTCTCCTTTGTGGAAAGCCATTTGTAAGGTTTTGCCAGATGTAATTAAAGGAACGGCTTGGTCGGTTCGTAATGGCAGGAATGTAAAGTTTTGGAGTGATAAGTGCCTGGAGAACTTCGGTCCTCTTATTCAGTATGTTCCTCAGGTATCTTCGGTTTACAATATCAATGCAGCTGTCATGGATATGGTATCACCTAATAACCAGTGGTGCTGGGAGGCTTTCACAAATCTTCTGCATGTGCAAGTAGTAATGGGAATAGCCAGTTACCCACCTCCAGCTACTGATATGAAGGAGGATACGAGGTTTTGTGGCAGTTCAGCTAGTGGTAAGTTTACAATGAAGTCGGCATATCAGATGCAAGAACAGCCCTCTAGTAACCCGCGCTCCAAAGATCCAACTTAGAAATTTATTTGGGGATGGAGAACCTGAGAGGATCAAGAGCTTCCTTTGGATTGTTGATCACAATAGAGCAATGACGAACGAGATGGGAATGAAGAGGCATTTAACAGATAACCCGTGTTGCACATCTTCCCAGTCTTCAATCGAAACAATTTTACACGTGGTTAGGGACTGTCCAGCAGCTCGAAACATTTGGAGGAAGCTGGTGGATCACAGCACTTTTTTCAACGCCACATTACACAATTTAGCTAATACGGCTGTCATGCGAGATGGAAGTCATCGGGCTACAATTCTTGGTGTTACTATTTGGATGGTGTGGAAAGCACGCAATCAGAAGGCGTTTGGACAAGTGGAGGAACAGGCGGCTGACACTCTCAATGCATTCAGGTACTTGGTAGCTGACATCAGATGTGCTTACTCAATGACAGATCAGGCCAGTGTTCGGAATAAAAGGGTTAACATTGTGGGATGGTTACATCCCCCACTGGAATGTTGATGGATTTAGCAGTGGTAATCCTGGAGCTGCAGGAGCTGGGGGTCTCATTTAGGATAGCATGGGCTCTTGGATTAAGGGATTCGCAATTAACATTAACACGGGGTGTGCACTTCGGTGATGGCGGAGTTGTGGGCTGCGATTACTGGATTGAAACTTGTTTGGTTCCTTGGTTTGCAACGGTGAATATTTGAGTCAGATTCGATGGTGACTTTCAACCTGATCACAAGACACAATGTCAAGGTAGATGCCAACTATGCACCGGTGGTTAGAGCCAAAGAAATCCTGGTAAGGGAATGGGAAGTTAAAGTCCAATATACTTTCAGGGAGGCTAATGTTGCAGCGGTCTGGTTTGACAAAAAATCCTTTTAGCGGATGGGGTTATATTCTATTGATCTTATTAGATCAATATTACCTTGTTTAATCTAGTTATTGTGCGTTAAGCCCAGAAATCATTAATAATTTTGTGACTTGTTTTTTCGTAAACGATTGGTCGAAACCTAGAGGTCAGGTTTGAAATCTAATTTGCTTGTCACCTCTTATTATCTTTCATAGATAATTATTCCCAAAATGGCTTGTATTTTTCTTTTCCAAAGAAAAGCTGAGAAGGAAATGATGACACGTACATTGAAATTAAGAAGAACCAGATGTAAAACCTCAATCATCAATTCTAAATGTTGCAGCTAGAACCAAGTTCTTCAGTCAGAGCAGAAATTGCAAGTTTACATGTAGCCTCTTCTCTTCTTTTTTTTTCCCTCACCATTCATTGAGAAAACGACGTAACCTGACTGAGTCTTGTGGAGATGGGAGGAGCCTTACAATGACAGTAGTTATGACTACGAACAATTAATTTCCATGATTTTTTTCCTAGTGGATAAGAGCATCGTTTTGAGTGGAAGGGAAAGGAGAGGGAACAAGAGCCACTGGGAATTCCATCACTTTAGAGTTTCTTAACATGACACTTGAAATGAAAAAAGAAGGAAATATTAATTATATTGCTCTAGTTAGAATAAAAATACAAGTCATAAACCGAAAGCAAACCATGATGTTCGGTTGCGAGACGACTAGGTACTTGCACTGGGGGAATACTTTATATCTGTTTTTTACTTCATGCTGCTTCATCTGTTTCTCTAATAATTTAATCATTTGATTTGAAGTATTTGATGAGTTATTAGCTTTGTGAGGATTTATTTTATTTATTGTTGTTGAGGATACTGCATAAATAAATAAATAAAACAGGGTAAGAAGGCGAGTGCCAGTGGGGTCCATGAGAAGGGAGCGAATGGCACAGATAGGCGTTGAGATTTGAGACACACACCAAGTGAACAAAGTGAAGATGAAGGGATAAAGTGATAACTGAAGAAGCCACCAAGAGGAGAGGAGAGGCCACAGAAGACAATCAAAATTCAAAAGAAAAGAAAATACGACTCCTAGCTAGCTTTGCATTCATTAATCAAGAACCAGAAATGGCAATGGCAATAGCCATGGCCCTTCGCAGGCTCCCCTCTTCCTTTGACAAGCCCCTTCGCCCCGCTCTCTTCAAAGCCACCTCCCTCTATTATATGGTGATCTCCTTCTCTCTCTCTCTCTCTCTCTCTCTCTCTCTCTCCTTATTTATGAATCTTTTTTTAAACTTACTCCTTTCTCTTTTCTTTACATAAATAAAGTTCTTTTTACATGTAAATCGATGTAGTTCTTCTTCTTCTTCTTCTTTCCTGGAAATTAATCAGGCCGCGAAAGCTCGAGAAAATATTGAAATGCTGGTTTTCTGTTTTGCAGTCTTCCTTGCCGGATGAAGCTGTATACGAGAAGGAGAAGCCTGGTGTCACTGTACGTAAGATATTACTAATATATACGCGAACTTCATATTTTTTCCATACCCTTTGATGACGAGTTAAAGCTGCTCCTGTTTAATTGTTCATTTAACAGTGGCCAAAGCAGCTAAATGCACCCTTAGAGGTTGTTGACCCACAAATTTCTGATATAATTGAGCTCGAGAAAGCTAGGCAATGGAAGGTAACTCCCTACCTTGCTATATAGTAATTAAGTTCAACTCATTAATATATTTACTTTCCTTCCGGCTCTATCAAATTACAGCTAATTTAAGATTTATCGTAAATCAAATTAATCACTGTTGATTTTAATTGTGATCATATAATCCAATTGTGTGAAAAAGGGGCTTGAGCTTATACCCTCAGAGAACTTCACCTCTGTATCAGTGATGCAAGCCGTGGGTTCTGTCATGACCAACAAGTACAGTGAAGGATATCCAGGTGCAAGATACTACGGTGGAAATGAGTAAGTCAAACTCAAACTACTTTCACCCCTACATCTTTTCATCCTCCTGTCCTGCTGCAGGAGGATTAACTGCCTGCTCAGCTCGCGATCGTCTCATTGTTTTTTAATGCTCTGTTTCCTTTCTTTTTCAGGTTTATTGACATGGCAGAATCATTATGTCAGAAGCGTGCTCTGGAAGCATTTCGCCTGGATCCTGCTAAATGGGGAGGTACATTCATCTACTTTATCTATGCAAATAGAAACTTCAGATCATGCATTCTTCTGTTTTCTTTTCAACTAATAATTCTTACAAGAGATTGCTGGTAATTGAGTTGAGCTTGATTTTGGCATAATTAATTCTCTCTGCTTTCACCTTCCTTTCTGCTTGTTTGTCATATGATCGAGCTTTTCTCTCATTCTATTCCCTCTTGTGCTGGCTGCAGTCAACGTGCAATCTTTATCTGGATCTCCAGCTAATTTTCAAGTCTACACTGCATTGTTAAAACCTCATGAAAGAATCATGGCACTTGATCTTCCTCACGGAGGCCATCTTTCTCATGGCTATCAGGTGCTTCATGTTTTCTTCTTTATTCACTTTCCTTCTTCAAATGCTCCCCTGCTAATTTATTGTAAGATTTGTATTTAAGAATGTATACTTCTCACATGATATATTGAACCTTTTATAATTTAGATACCGCAAATATTAGAAAATAATAAAATTATATCTTGAAATCTCATCTTTGATGTGGTATCAGAGCATTATTTATTAAGTGGTCATGAGTTTGACTCTCATCACTCTCATTTTATATGATAAAAAATCAAGCACAAGATAGTATATAACTATATAAAGTTCAAGCTCAAAAGGATTTTATTTGAGATAGTATATTAAAGAATAATATAAATAATATCTTGAGATCTCATTAACAGCTTAAATTATTAGGTTGAGATGATTTTTTGATATAATATTAAAGCTTAAATAACCAAATAGTTATGAATTCAAATCTCAATGGAAATTGTCTCTTTTCCTATTCTGCAGACAGACACCAAAAAAATATCTGCAGTGTCAATATTTTTTGAGACAATGCCATACAGATTGAATGAGAGCACTGGCTATATTGACTATGATCAGGTAACTTATTCCTTTTCACTTTTGTAGAAAATCATGGAAGACCGGAAGAAGTTGTTAAAAGTAAACAGCACTTCGTTGTCCAACCTAAAACTAAATTGGATTTATATCTTATGGCATCGAAGCATCATTCTTTCTCCACTTTACTCAATAATTTCATGACACATGCTTATTTGTATAATTTGGAAGTCAGAATGATAGGTACCGTCTGCTACTACACAATGAATCCATGAAGCATGATCGTGTTCTCTCTCTCTCTGCTTTTTTTTTTTTGTTTTTCCAGCAGTTAAAAACAAACCATGACTGATGAAATTGTCTTTCAGCTTAACAAAAATCTATCCTGCAACTGAAATAATCAGGGTAGATGTTGATGATCTTTGTTTCCTGTGTCCACTTTCAACTTTTTGCTGTTTCTAAACCCCATTTATTCAAACAGCAGCTATGTGTATAAAGAACTACGTCATGAATCAGTACGATTCCATGTTCTTTTGTGCATATGTGATTGCATATATATTATCCATGCATATCCCAATCTAGCCGGAACAGGATGAGTATCTGATGTGAAAACTATGATACTGCAGCTGGAGAAAAGTGCCACTCTTTTCAGACCAAAATTAATAGTAGCTGGTGCTAGTGCTTATGCACGTCTATATGATTATGCACGTATTCGCAAGGTAACATCCTTTACATTGATACCAATCCAGTTAACAAATTTATGGATCAGGGTTTCTTTAATTAAACTCATTTGGTGGTTTATAGAATTTAAGTCTCTGTGTTGATTTTCAACAGGTTTGTGACAAACAAAAAGCTATACTGTTGGCCGATATGGCACACATTAGTGGATTGGTTGCAGCTGGTGTCATCCCATCGCCTTTTGAGTATGCAGATGTGGTGACCACCACAACTCACAAGTCACTTCGTGGGCCACGTGGGGCCATGATTTTCTTCAGGAAGGGGCTAAAAGAGGTTAACAAACAAGGGAAAGAGGTAAGATACTGACTGAAAACTCACATTTCATGAGTATAGATTACCTTTGAAGTGGAACTAATATTGTGTTTTGAGTTCTTCCTGTAGGTCTTTTATGACTATGAGGACAAAATCAATCAAGCTGTCTTTCCTGGGCTTCAAGGTGGTCCACACAACCACACAATTGCTGGTTTAGCAGTTGCTTTGAAACAGGTCAGTTTGCTGTAAGATTTCCCGTCAGTTATAAATTCCTTCCTTCTGAAATAATAGTCACATTTTGCGTTTTGTTTCCTGCATGTTGAGTAAATTAAATCCTCCTAGATTTCTGTACATGTTAGAAACGGTTAGCAGTCTCCAACACGGTGAATTCATCACTCCAAGTTATCCATATGCAAGCCAAATTTCTTGAAGTTCATAGAATAAGAAGCACTCTTTAATAGGTCAGCAAGTATAAGGGAGAGTGCACATTTAGGTGATATCTCAGGCTCGTGTCTGTTGGCCTCTGAGGTCTACAGTAACCACTTGGCAGGTTTTCAAAGTGTTTGATACTGGTACGACACAGGCAGGAAGTGTCTAAGAGGCAGTCGGGGGGGAATTATTTCTCACGATGGCCCTAGCCTAATTTTTATCTCGTTAAAACTAAGGTCTTTTCCACCAAGAGCGTATTTTTCACGAAGAGAACCATTGTGCAGATGCTTGAATTGGCTAATATTGGAGTGGCTGGTGGTGGGAGACCAGGTTGCATAGATTTTCCTCTCGTTGATTAGGTGTTTTGCTTGATATTGCAGGGCTTTACCCCGCATTTCTGTTGTGTTTGTTTTGTGGGCTTTTAGCCCCATATCTTACCACCCCCGCCGCGCCCCCCCACACCCCCCGCCCCCCAACAACTACTGCCGTCACGCATTCCCTTTTCTACTCCTCTTATGCTAAAATGACAAGATTGTAGCAGGGAGTTTTTTCATACTTTTCATTTACATTTAAAAGCTATTTATATATGTCCCTACACTATACATGCAGGCTACAACTCTGGAGTACAAAGCGTATCAAGAGCAGGTTCTTAGTAATTGCTCAAAATTTGCTCAGGTATCAAATTATGAGATATAACAACAAAGAAAAGGCATATCAAAACTTTCTCCCTCACCCAAATGACAATTTTGAATGATTAAATTTCTTCTCATCAGACTGTAGATCAAATAGTTTTACTTTAATTGCTTGGAATGTTATTGATGTTGCAGAGTCTAGTTGAGAAAGGCTATGAACTTGTTTCTGGTGGAACTGAGAACCATTTAGTTTTGGTGAACCTGAAGACCAAGGTAAGAGGATATTCAATTTGAAAGAATTTCCCCTGTGCGTTATCCCAAATGGTAAAAAGTGCAATAAGACGATACTAACTGAGCCAATAGGACTTTGGTTGTGAAGTTATTAGTTTCAAACGTGGAAGAAAAAAATTCAGCGTTTTCTTTACACTTTCTTTTTTTTACAAATATTTGTTTTCATGCAGGGTATTGATGGCTCCAGAGTTGAAAAGGTGCTCGAATCTGTTCACATCGCTGCAAACAAAAACACTGTTCCTGGTGATGTGTCTGCCATGGTTCCTGGTGGCATCAGGATGGGTAAGGGCCTTTACTTGACACGACAATGCTCTTTGATTTTATTTACAGCCAATTTTCTTGATAAATGCAATTGCATGTCAGGAACACCGGCTCTTACTTCTAGGGGGTTCGTGGAAGAGGATTTTGCTAAGGTGGCAGATTTCTTTGATGCTTCGGTGAAGTTGGCAGTGAAGATGAAGGCTGAAACCAAAGGTTTGTAGATCTCCATATCTTTCCTTGTTCTCTCAGAGCTTCTTTATATCTTGCTACAGCATGGTTGGTTTTGTTAAGGCTCTTTAGTCCACTGATTCACATTGCTTGCAAACCAGGGACAAAGTTGAAGGATTTCTTGGTTACAATGCAGTCTGCTCACTTTCAATCTGAGATTTCAAAACTCCGTCATGAAGTAGAAGAATATGCTAAGCAATTCCCAACAATTGGATTTAACAAAGAAACCATGAAGTACAAGAATTGAGCAACTGATTCTCTCTACATAAGGTATACGATAGCCCTTAGTGTTGCTGGAGTTCTGCTGTGGATGAGGCTAAAATTATGGAGGGTCAAAGACTGCTTTAATTTCTGTCTTTTTGGCGAGATAATGTTCAAAGGTTGAATTTTATCTTTGATATGAAGGGAGTCACCTTGACAAGTATATAACATTCAGCACATGTGCTGATTGCTTGTCCCCGAAACTCTGCATCTTCTCATATAGGACACTGCTTTCCTGAATGCATTTTAAATTTGTTCATAAAAATGTTTTTTTTCCTGTAGATGTGTAGTAGAACTATAGAAATCAATGCATCTTTAAGGTTTTTATTTGAACATTTCAGGTATCAAGGTGCCATAAATAATTAAACATACTGCTGAGACGAACTGCTTATCCCCTCAACTGAAGGATACACCTGCAATTGTGCTGAATCTTTTGTTACTGCCTAGTATTTGGTTAAATGTGCACGTAGAAATCATATTATTTATTATCTTATCCATGTCTTGTAATTACCCGTGTGCTTCTTTGATTTTATGGAGCAGGTAAGCAGATTTCAGATGAGTTTTTCCACTTGTTGGGGGTGGATGGATGGTAGATGGCATTAACTGATGTCTTGTGCCTATTAATCCAACAAACCTTGATCTGTGTCTTCATTAGATGTATATATGTACACACAGCTGCAATGCTAAGGAAAGCAATAAAGAAATTCCGTCTTCATATATTGACATAAAGTAAGGCAATGAAGAACAGAAAAATCAGTAACGAACTGAGTTATATTGACCCCTTGTGGGAATGCCTGTGGTGTAGGCTGGCCTGGCATGCATGCCTAATCTCCTATCATCCATCAGAGTATCAGCATCCGTTGACCATGCTGTGGGAAGGGAACTGTCTCCCTGCAGCAGCTCCATTATATCCATGAGAGAACCATCTTTCTTGTCCGCGGATGCTTCAGCTATAACTGAGACTCCATCGTTTTCGAAACTTTCAATATATAGCACGCAGATCAAAACAAATTAAGAGTATCCATGATAACTTTCTTCGAAACCCAAACTAGTAACCTCGGTTCCGAACTAAAATAACAAGAAAGAAGATGAGTGTGGCACTGGAGGGCTCAAGCCTTAGTTATGTATATCTGTAATTACCATGATGATTTTCTTCTCGACGAATTAGCGTCCTCAATCAGACCACAAGATCAATAGGCCTATAGTCTCCGCCAGCAAACAAAGCAGCGACTTCGTATGTACACCGAATAGATTCCTCGCCCATGCATCCAACATTATGGTAAACACCAGCCATTACCGTGGTCAACTCTAACCAGCTACTGTACTGGTGCTGTTACTAGAAGAAAGAACGGAAACACAGCTTCAATTGACCAAGTTCACATTGATCCGATCCATGCTTGCTTTAAAGAATGTTCATATGTGTTGCAAAGGAAAAAAAAATTATCCTACGTCGTGGGAAGTTGCTCGTACTATAATTTAATATTAAGCTTCATGCTTCACTCTTCACTATTAATTAATAAATGTCTAAATGTCTATGTAAACGGATTAATGGAACGATTTGTTATTCCTTGTTTTTTATTATTATTTAAAAAATTAATATAAATTATATCTTAAAATTTTATTTAATAACTTAAGTTTTTATATTAAATTAATTTTTTAATATTATATCAAAAGCTTGATGACTATATTAACTCATCACCTAACTTAATATTTATTTTTTAGACCTTTTAATCTACTATCATAATATATATATATATATATTGATAGATTATATCATATCAAATAATACAAATCTATTGTTATTTTAATATTATAATAGTAATTATTTTTTAAAGTACTTTTTTCATTTAAAAATGCATCAAAATATTATTAATTATTGTGAAAGAATTTGTAATTCTTTTTTTTCATCAATATTAATTATTCTTAAAGAATAATATAAATTATATATTTAAATCTTATATAATATTTTAAATTTTTAAATTGAATTAGTTTTTTAACATAATATTAAAGTCTTTACAACCAAATAATCACGTATTCGAACTCCATCATTTCTATTTATTTAATAAATATTTATTTATTTTATAACAATTAAATATAAAATAGTATAAGAATATGTAAGTTTTAAAGTAAAAAAAAAATCTTTGAAAAAAATATTAAAAATATTATATTAGAAGCTCATTTAATCACTTAATTTTTTATTTTTTTTTCATTTTTGACAATTATATAGTGGTGTCTATGTGCTTTAGGATCTGCAACCTATATGATTTACCCCACCCCCAAGAGAATATAAAAGTACATGATTTCCTGTTACCTTGTGTAATCGAAGGCTGCAAGGCGAGCTATCGGGTAAGACATGATTTCCTATTACCTTATATTATATGGGAAATTTTATTATAGAACAAATAATATAATAAAGTAAGGGATGTTAACAAAGTCTATCCAACAATGACGAAGAAGACATGCAGCTTTATGGACGGGACCAGGGGTGTTTCATTGATATAGCTGTATATAGTTTCCACGTATAGTTATATTCAGTTTAATTTTTAATGTTTTGAAAATTATAAACCAAATTTATTTTAAAAACAAAATACATGGATGGATTAGATATATTGAGTTGATTTAGTTATTATAAATAAAATAATTAGTTAATTAATTAACTAAAATAAAAATTAGTTAAAAAAATAAAATATATAACAACAAATTAAGTTTAGTTTCTTAAAACCGTGATTAGAAAAGGTTGCTCTCATCGACAAGATTGAAAGATAAAAGAATAATAATACGGCTGGAGAGGGAAAAAAGAAAGAGAGTATTTGAGGCATTTCGAATGGGAGACCAGTATATAAATATATATATATAAAAAAAAAAACACTATTAAATGAAGAGCAAAAATGGCTTTTTAATCAAAGGAAAGTCATTCATACATATTTATTAAAAGAACCAAAACATTAAAATATATTATTTAAAAATTCTTTCTTCCATCGATTAAATTTTGCTCAATAAGTTTTTTGAAAACATGTATTGATATTAAAATACAAAGTGGTTGTTAAGATAACCTTTTTTTCCACTAGGATTTTGAAAAAAAAAGGCTAACATTTCAAAAAATCATATTAATTATTTGACTCTTTTAAATAACTTTTATCATTAAAAATGCTTTTATTCCAAGGATTTTATAAAATAGAGGGTTACATTATTAGTAAGCTATGTAAGATATGCAAATTAGATCAAATCAATAACATTGTAAGAATTATAACTTATCATCTAGATATTTATTTTTTAGATTTTTTAATATGGTATCTTGTATATTATCTATATTGACATAGTATATTAGTTAGAATAATATAAATATTTGGTATCATGGTAATAATTATTTTTTAAAATATTTTTTATTTAAAAATATATCAGAATAATATTTTTATTTATTTTTAAAAAATTATTTTTGATATTAGAACGTTAAAATTATTAAAAAATCAAATAAAAAAAATTCAAAGTTTTGATATAAATATAGCTTAGTACGCATTCCTAGACAAACTCAAGCTATTTAAATTTCAGAATAAGATAAAAATTGAGCCTAGCCCAAATCATCTATGTTATCAAATTCAACCACTATTCACAATTTAATAATTTACGTCCTCAGCAATACTCACTAAAGAGAATTTTTTCTCATATTAGCACAATGCGAAAAAATTCTATCCTAAACTAGCACAATTAGAAAAGTAATTTTTATTATAACACACAAACAGTAGTTGCATGTACATTATATATGCACCTGTAAGTAAAAGATATAGAAGTAGCATCATCGCCTTGTTAATTAATTTCACTAGCTTTCCCTTCTTTTTTTCTCCCTTTACTTCGTTTTATGTTCCGCTGCTTCTTAATTCTTCCGCGCCGCTCTCAACTCAAGCAACCTTATTTTAGGGTTCTGTTCGATATTACAGTAACCCTTATAACTTAAAATATTTTTTACTTATAAATATATCAAATTGATATTATTTTTATTTAAAAAAATTATTTTTTATACCAGAATATTAAAACAATCTAAAAATTTTTAAAAATTAAAAAATTATTTTTTATATTTTTAAATAGAATGACTGTATTTCCAAATATGTTTTTAATCTCCAGCGTAAAAAAATTATCTCTCTTTCATTTTCGTGAGAGACACCTCTCTCTCTCTATCTCTCAGCCGTCCTCTCTCTCTCCCAGCTATCTACCTATGACTATCACAAACCCCTCTCAATCTTCACTGCTACCGATACCACCACCACCTGCACGCTCCTTATTTAACTAATTTAAGGTACACTCACCTCTCTTTTTTTTTTTATTAATTTGTTAATTAACTTCTTAGAGTTTTAAATAAATCAACAATTATACATATTTAGTCTTCTCTTTTCTTTTTTTTCCGGGCACACTAATCCCTTGTAAACATTCACTGCATCTACAATTTAACGCAATAACAACTGAAAAAATAAAACTAAATCCATTTTGTCTCAATGGCTTTTTGGTCAACACTTAATTTCTAAGAAATTAATTCCTTGTTGTTTTTCTTTTAAATTTCACATTCAATCATGATTATATACTTTCAACGTAATCTTCCACGTCCTATAACAAAACAATTCAAAGAAATTATTCGTCATTAGATGGCAACCAAACATTGACAAAATATTCATTATTTTTAATTCGTGTGTAGTTTTTAATTGATATGCATGTGCGTCTGATGATACACGGATCGGTAATTTGTTATATATTTAATTATTTAATTTAATTTATTTTTAATTGAATTGATATTATTTATTGTAATGAATTATCTTGATGTTATTATTAATCTTTATAGTCATAAATTTACTTATTAATTTTTTAGATTAACGCAGGTATCCAGTTTAACTTGTACATACCGCGATTAATTTTATGGGCTTTAAAGTTAACAACCATACAAGTCTCTAATAACCATCATGTGTATAATTAATAATTTAAACCTAAGATTAGAGTGAGTACTTATTATTAATTATATTGGTTATTAATTGCTATTTATGTTTTTTATAATTATATGAAATATTAACTTTAACTATTGCCAGGCAAAGAGCTAAAATAACTAAGTATAGCGTTTTAAGAGTTTACACATATAATATATAATATAATATATAGGTGATTTAGTGGTTGCTCTAATACTATATTAAGCATCACTTTAAAAGGTGTAGGTTTTTCATTGTGAAATGCTTATTATACTGTTCATCCTCTTTATATATTACTATAGAGGTACTTTTTTTATGGTTTAGTCTTAATTAAAGATTAATAGATTTTGATTTTTTGTGTAAAGGTGGATTTGAAAGAAGAATGGCAAAAAAAAAAAAGAAACACCATGCATAGATGATATGTCTTGAATCTTGTAAAAGATACATCCTGGCCCCTGAACTTTACGAATTATACAAGTTGTGCAATTTAAGTACCTCATCATTTGAATTTATTTTTTGTAAGAAAGTTTATTTTTGTTATTTTTTTATCCCTAGACGAGAGAGGAGAGAGAAAAAGGTCACTAAATTTTAATAACAAAAAAAGAAAAGTATCATTAACATTGATTTCAACCACTTAAATTAATTATTTTTGTGCCGAGTGGTTTTATTTGATGATGAAAGTTTATATTAAGTATTTTTTTATTTTTAAAGTGCATAGAAAAATCTAAACTCGAGTTAATTATGGTTGTTGTGACAGTATTTTAAGCTATCTATGAATTTAGGCTATTTATAAGTTTATCATGGTTCCTATAATGTTTTGGATGAAAAATAGGTTGAAATACAAGTTTTAAAGAAAAAAATTTAAGTATGACGTGGGTGGAATTTAATCAAATCAGACAACACATCAATTATTTTTTTATAAAAAAAATTAGTTATTCACTCTAGTTACAAAAATAAATAAATTAAGAGTTCAATCTTGTACAGGTCTTGACAAAGTGGCTAGCCTAACTTACCAGCCTCCTAGCTTCCATCTTTTTTTTTTATTTGCTTTTAAATTAATAATTTTTAATATATTTTTTAATTTTATATTTTTATCTATTTTAATAAATAAATTTAGTAAACATTTTGATTTATTTTCAAGTATTTTTAATAATTTTTTATTTATTCATTCACTAGTTTTTGATTTATTTAATTAATATCATTTTTTTAATCTGAATTCATTTTTTTTAATTATTGAAAAAACTTATATATATAATTTTTCTATAAAAAATCAAAATATTTAACATGAGCCACACATATATTTCACAACCTATAATTTGTAATAATGCTATATGCGAACTACTAGAGTGAAAATTATTTTCTCAATTCTGGAAAATAAATTTCTCACTCCATAACCCGTAAGAATGAATAGAGGAGAGAGAAGGCGTGGAGGAGCCGAAGGGAGATGTATAACGCGGATCGGGTCCATCTTGTTCGTGATCGAGTTCGTAACCGTGTCCTGTAACGGAGTAAAAATTTTTCAAATAAAGAAATAAATTACTAATAAATGTTTAGTATTATATATTATATAAATATATGTTATATAAAGTAAAATTAATTTAAAAATTTTCTAAATAAAAAAATATATTATAATTATTTTTTTTCATGATTTTATATTTTAAAACTGATTTATACTAATTTTATTTTTAATCTTATTAAAAATATTTTTCTTAATATATATAATAGACTTTTATTCATCTATTTTTAAAATTTTTAAAAAGTATAAAACTTTTTAATAATAATTTTATATTGACATATGATATATAATATAATATATTTTTTTAATATCTATAATCACAGCTTAAAAAAATTATCATAAATTAATATTATTTTTACTTACTTGTTATTTTATATAAGTGTATTAAATATAAATATTAAATATTTTTTACTATATTTCTAATTTTTTAGCTGTAATTCACTTTTAATCATTAGTAAATTTATTATCATTATTTTTTATGTAAAATTCATAACAAAATATTTATTAAATCATTAAAATTTATTTTAATTTATATTTATTAGTATATAATATTACTCATACATATATTAATTTAAAAAAATTCATATATTATTATAAATACTAATATTTTTAATAATTAATTAGAAAAAAAAAGCTAATAAAAAAGTTATTTTAAACAAAAAAAAAAGGGAGCAATTGCCTTTTTTCGCACCCATGTGGCACTGATCATGCCCGTGCCCGCCAAAACACTAGTGACTAGTAAGTTAAACGGCGCGGGTGATAGGATTACAATACATTGGAGTGTAATCTTAGTAAGGAGCTGAGGAGAAATGGAGACGATGATGAAGAACTTCATGAAAAGCCATCAAACCCTCTTTCACCCAACCAAACCCTCTAATACAAATAATAACAATAACTATCAATACGACGGTGACGGAGAAGGCGACGATTTAACCATTCCCCACCTCTCTCCTCTCGCTCATTCCGTACTCTCTCGCTCTTCCAAGTAATTAATCATTTCTTTATTTACATCTTTATTTCCTTCCATTCTCCATTCACCATTCTCCGTTTTCTTTCCTTCCCTATTTATTTATTTTAGGCTAGTTGGATTCTTTTCTTAAGTCAATTCAGCCTCGTTTATTATCATTCTTGAATTTATTGCTGGGATTATCTATCTATTTTCAAACAAAAAGAAGAAGATAACGAACAAGCATGGCATTTAATTGATGAGAAATGAACCACCTGTTGTTGATAATGGTACTCCAGAATCCTTGCAGTCTCAGTGCAAGAGCTACGGCGTCGCTTTGATGTTGAGCATGAGTTTGATAGTCAGCAACTGGTGAAACATGCAAGGATTTTCCTTGAGCTTCGTTGCTAACAGGCTCTCCATCATATTATCACAACCCGTTCTGATTATTTGAGTGACAAGGACTTCCGTCGCTTCACCTATGACATGATGCTTGCTTGGGACTCGCCTACTCATGCCCTTCCCGTCAAAGATTCACCATAGAATGTGAGACGCACCCCAACCCCAACCCCTTACTTTGTGGGTACATAACTTTTCTTAGTTCTTCTTTTTTATTATTATTCAAACGCTCTATAAGTTTTTTCTATTCTATTCATCAATTGAAGGAAACCAGCATCTCTCCCGGTACACGACAAGAGGAGGATGAGGATGGCTGGTCCCTTTTTTACTCCACTACCACAAGTATGGCTGTTCAGGTTGATGACACAACAACTGTTGGCCGAGAGGCTTTTGCCCGTATTGCTCCTGCCTGTCCTGCTGTTGCTGACGTAATAACCGTCCACAATCTTTTTGATTCGCTCACTACCTCTTCAGACAGCAGACTTCATTTTCTCATTTATGATAAATACCTTCGCAGCCTTGACAAGTATCCATTGCTCTCTTTTCATTTTATTTTTCCATTTCATTTTTAACATTTCCTAATGGCATTGTGTCGGAAATACAACAAATTCTGTTGTAAATCTCCATAAACATTTTTACCAACCTGTCCTTGTTCCGTATCTGTCTCTCCATTTCTCTCTGTGGTTTGACGATGCAAGATGGAAGAAAATCTCAATGTTCACTTACATTGTGGCTCCTATTTCTGCAGGATTATTAGGAGCGCAAAGAACACACCAGGACCCTTGATTTCCAACCATCAGCTTGCTGAAGGAGAGAGTCATCCTTGATGTTGACGGTACAATTCCCATTCAACCTGTTCTACAGCATATTGGAATCTCAGCATGGCCAGGTGAGTTGCCAAGTGCAGAACAAGATATCAGGGGATCAGATCAACCTCGTCATCTTTGTTGATTTTGATCTGTTAACCCTTTAATTGCATCATTTGTTGATTTTGACATTTTAACAAGCCTCAAACTGCATTTTGGATAATAATAGTGGCTTATTGTGTTGATTATGTGTGTTGTGGACACTGGTTTTTGAATGTGCCCTTTTCCACTTTCGTTGATTGATAACATTTGATTACTCTATGAACATGTCCTCTTTTTAGGTCAAGATTTTTTTAGTGTTGACTGGATCTGTTGGCAAATGTAGATGTGATACTGACCTTCAGGAAATAACACGTCTCAAATGAAAAAAAATCATGTCAATTCTCTCTCTCTCTCTCTCTCTATGACAAATTGATGATCTAGTGTATGCAAGCACAAGACTGGTTGGCATTCATCTGTGGTGACCTATTCTATTAAAGATGTCTTCACTGACATTTCAAAGGTATTTGTATGGCGTGCCAGAGTTACGCAGCTCAAATTTGTGTGAACTATAATTAATGGTTGGAGGGTACTTGATGCTTATAGGTAGATCCTGTTACTTGCAAGAACAATGTAGAGGCAGAACTTTTTGGTTTTGGGTCAGTGTGCCCTGTTCATGGGTTGATTTTTTAGTTAAAATTTGTCAAGGACTCTGTTAATGCATGTCAATTTGTTGACTTTCTCTGTTGTGTAGGCCGATTGACACTGACTAATCATGCTATCTACTTTGAGTCATTGGGAGTTGGTTTATATGATAAAGCTGTTAGATATGATCTGGCATCTGATATGAAGCAGGTCATCAAACCTGAATTAACCGGACCATTGGGTGCTCGTCTCTTTGATAAAGCTGTGATGTACAAATCAACATCTGTGTATGTTATTTGATAACCTTGCAGATTGAATTTTGATATTTTAAATAATTGACGAGCTTACATAAGTAGACATGTCAAGTGTTCAACTGTCTTTAACTTTCTCTTCCTCCTTCCTTTCTTTTGCTTCAGAGCAGAGCCTGTTTATTTTGAGTTTCCTGAATTCAAAGGCAATTCTCAACGGGACTATTGGTTGGATGTGTGTCTTGAGATCCTGCATGTGCACAGATTCATTCAGAAAAACAACTTCAATGAGACTCAGCGGTTGGAGGTACTTGCAAGGGCTATCCTGGGCATCTTTCGATGTCGCGCAGTTAGAGAAGCTCTCTGCCGCTTTTCATCTCATTACAAAACCTTGCTTGCTTTTAAACTGGCTGAAAGTCTTCCCCGGGGAGATATGATCTTGGAAACTCTGTCCAGTCGCCTGGCACTTCTGAATGCGACTCCTGTTAGTGGATCTCCACATGCAAAACAGCAATTGAGACTTTCACCAGTTGCACTTCTGACACTTTGTCAACTTGGATTTATCTTACAAGAAGAAGCAAATCTAGATGTAGAAGTTATAGCATTTGGGGATCTTTGGGCTGGTGAGACAAATCCTTTGGAAATATCTGTGAAACAGTCAATGTCAGATACTGGGAAAGCTGAAGCTGCCCGGGCAACAGTGGACAAAGTGAAGGTTGAAGGGATTGATACAAATGTTTCAGTAATGAAGGTTATTATAATAGTTCCTTACTAGGACAAAGTCACATGTAGAATAACTGAGTTTCTAAGGTAGTATATCTAATTGCACCACTGCTTTTATCATCATGAAAGTAGGGTTTCTTATGCTCCCCAAAAGTTTTGGTGGGCTACTTCCTCCATGCATCTTTGGACAGGAAGCTTGGTTGCTCAATCAGAACTTCAGTACTCTAGACTCCCAGGCAAAAAGAACTTTTTGAACCATTACCATGTCAAATATTACTACTTGGCTGCAATGATTTCAATCATTGTGCAGCTCTCTCTCTCTCTCTAATTTAAGTTTCTATACTGTTGATCTTTTCAAGTGAGATCGCCTTGAAGTAAAGTATCATTTGCAGGGTATTTATATGCCCCGTCCCTTGAATAGACATTCATCTAGGTTTTATTTTTTCAGGCATTGAAGATTTTTATGATTGTGGATTTTTTCTCTGGAATTACCATAAATACAAAGCTTATATAATCAAATTTTGCTCATTCCATTTATAATTTCTTTGTTTTTTCCTACTCCATTATAGGAATTGCTATTCCCGGTTATAGAATCAGCTGGCCATCTCCATCATTTGGCCTCTTGGGAAGATCCTTTGAAATCGATGGTGTTTCTGGTGTTAAGCTGCTGTGCTATTTTATGGTATTTTTTCTTAAGCAATGCTAATTGGATTATTGGTTCTTATAGAAGGATGACATAAATGTTATTCTGGAGATAATGATTTGATGGTCTGATAGTCTATGATTTTAGCGCTTTGATACATTAATGAAACTAATTATTGGTACTGAATTTTATTAATTTGAAGCTTAGCATCTGCCAAACTGGATTTCTTCATGTTTTGGAGTTGTCTTATATATCCATTGATTTCTCCTCTTTTCTCATATTTCAACGAACTGCAAGTTGACATCCTTCAATGCTCACTTTTGCCATGCCATGCACATTTTCAATTCATCACAAGTGAATGAAGAAACCAACTGAAACAAAATGATTCATGATTATTTATAGGGGTTGGACCAGGTATATATTGCCATCCATTTTTGTGCAGTGTGCGGTTCTAATGTTGGTATGAAGGTATGTCAGCAAAAAGGTGCCCTTAGAAGCCTTCAGGGTTACAGCTCCCCCAAATAAAAATGTTGTAGAGCGGCTGTTGACATTGCAAGAAGCCATCACAAAAGTTGAAGGATTAATTCAGACAGCAAACATTGTTCTTCTGAAGTTAAGAGCTATCTTGCTTGCAGTACTTCCCCAGGTATATGTCGTAATGGAGGTCAATCCCATCCATGTAGCATAACCTTTCTGCAATGCAGCATTTACATATTGGATGATAGAGCTTCTGATGAGTTTCCTTAAACTTGTGTGCAATGCTTCTGTGAATAACAATTTGAGTTGAAAATCCATATACTAATAGGAGAATGCATTTATTTAATAGCATAAGCATAGATGAATTTCAAAATGGTCAGTTGGTAGTCAATATCTATGAAACCAGAAGCTGTAAAACAAAGCTTTTCTCATTTGAAAGTGTACATGTGGGCAGCAAGTCTGAGACTAGCCAAGTCCTGTTTCATGATAAACTAGCTAATTGATGCCTCCCCTTTATGCCAGGCCACAGAAAGGGTTGCTCTATTGCTGGTTGTCGTCGCTGCTGTGCTTGCATTTGCGTCTCTGCAGCATCTGATTCTCTTGGTATTTCTAGAAGCTTTCAAAAGGGAAATGCCTTACAGAAAAGAAAGCAGTGATAGGTGGCTGAGACGATTAAGAGAATGGTGGGTCAGGATACCAGCCGCTCCTGTTCAGTTCATCAAACAGGATGACAAGAAAAGGAAATGAATCATCCAAGATCGATTCTTCTGCAAGCTGTAAATGCTGAAGCACACAGATGTTTTACTTAAGGAATTACATACTGTATAGAAAGGAAGCAGAGGTCTTCTTCTTTAAAAGGCCTGGAAAGTAAAAGGCCATTGCATGATGGTATGATTTTGAACAGCATACGTTTAACATTTAAAATTTGAGTTACTGGAAGAAACAAGGACCCGTCCTGCCTGCAAATTTTGGCATGAAATAATTCTAGAGTTGCTGTACAAAACCTAAGCCGAGGCATTCTAAAAGGGATGGATGATCTATTTCCATCGTCAAACATTATCAGGCCAAAACTCGCGAAAAAAACCCCGCTCAAATTCCTTATCCTGCAAACGCTTCTCCAGCTTCTCCAGCTCCTGCATCTTCCTTTGTTTCTTAGACAGTGCCTTGGACTTCCTTGAAGAAGAGCGATCCTGAAATTCACAAAAACGGGATGGCATCATTGTTAGTTGTTGTTATCAAGATAACAGAGTTGATCAATCCCAAAGGCCCACAAACTAGTAGAGTGATGGTGAAAGTCGGGATAACAACAGCTAATTTTTATTTTGTTAGAAGAAAAGAACCCTAACCTGGTTGTTTTTGTCCTTGGAGGAAGAAGAAGAAGCTGGGGCGGAAGAAGACTCGGTCGTGTTATTCTTCTTCACAAGTAATTTCTTCTTATGATCAGCCCCAAGTCCACGCTTGTTATTCTTCAAATATGTTAGCACAGGCTCCAATCTCCCCTGCTCAGAAATCCCAAGGCCAGTTCCTTCCTTCCACCCGTGCTTCTTCAAGAGCTGAAAGCCAATGTTAGAGGAATCAATGGCTGTTGTTGAATCCCTAAATTGATCTCCCATCTTTTTTCGAAAAAGAAAGAAATCAACCGAAACCCAGATCCGATTGGCACTGGAATCACGAGTGGTGGTAACGGTTAAGAAGTAAGAATGCGACGTGAAGACCCACGCCCAACACGAGAAATAACAAGGAAAGATTTCAGGATGGTCGGTTCCCCTCTTCTCTGGTGGATCCGTTTACTGAGGTGGCTCCGCACCGCGTGTCCGGACCTTTTAGGGCCCAACCCACTCTCGGGCCACCTCAAGTATTATTTCTTTTTCACATAAGAGTACATGTTTATTGTAGCAATGCAAGTATTTATTTTGAACGAGTCTTTGATATGGGGTTTGATTCAAGGACAAATTAATGCTTTTGATTTCAAAATATAGCAATTCTCTTTTTTCTTAAAAAAAAAAGGAATGGACTCAAAATTGTGTTTGAATTTACAAGTTTAAATAATAATAATTTAAGTTCGCAATTCATTCATTTATTGAATTTTTTTGGTAATCAATGAATATTGTAAAATGGATTCAACTTTTGATTATTAACATAAAAATATAAAATTCAAAGTCGAGATAGTTAGCATTGATTAGCATTCATAGGTAGATCAATGATTTTATTAAGTAGAAGTACTCTTTGGAGTATTTGCTTGTGAAATTTATGCAGGCAAAATGAATGGTTATAAAAAATTGTATTCCCAGATGTCATGGAGTCCCCGAGAACATGTTTGGAATAATATTTTTTTTAATATATATATTTTTTTAAATATTTTTTTTTTATAATTTTAAGTTGTATAACAATAGCTGCCACTCTTAAACACCCTCTAAAAATTACCATCCCACCACCAACGTCTGTGGCTGTACGGTACGGTATAGTATAGTAGGAGGGCCTCTGCCTCCACTCTTGTATAAAAATAAAAAATAAATAAATTTAAAAAAGAAATAAATAAAAAAAACTATTGCGGAAATCATAAATAGTATTTGGAGCAGGCGAAGAAATAGATCTATTCAACTTGTATTCAGAGGACACTACCCCTTCCTTACTGTAGTTGTGGATTGATTGAACTATTAGAAGGAGAGAGAGAGAAAAGAGAAGGGGAATATCAGCATCAGCGTCATCGTCAGTAGTGATGGATTTGGATCAATGGATAGCGAAGGTTAAAGAAGGACAGCATCTTTTGGAAGACGAGCTCCAGCTTCTCTGCGAATACGTATATTCTTTATACTTTCTCTCTTTCTCTTCTAGGGTTTCTTTCTTTCTTTCCAATGCTTTCAGTAACTAAGGAAGTAGTTGAATTCAATTAGGGTTTATCCGCCGCACCCTTCTTGACGGATTGATTCATTTTGTTCCAACCCTGCAACTCTTGCTTTGTCTTTTCGTGCTTTCGATACTTTCGTTTTCTTGGCTAGCCAATTAATTCTAGACTAGCGCCTCCTCACATCAGGGCTTTTCATCTCTCAAGATGATCGAAACCCTTCCTGCAATTGATGCTACTCTCTGCTTTTATGTTTGCTTGCTCAATAAATTTCATGTCAAGGCGCTTACTTAGTTCAATTCTTTCATTTCGTGTTATTCTTTGGTATTCAGAATGCATTCAATTTGATTGTTTTCCTTTTACCGTATATTATAGCATTTCTTCTTCTTTTTATATATAAATAATTAAATACACAGGTAAAAGAGATCCTCATTGAGGAGTCCAATGTGCAGCCCGTTAACAGCCCTGTCACTGTCTGTGGTGATATTCATGGCCAGTTTCATGATCTTATGAAACTTTTCCAGACCGGGGGTCATGTACCCGAGACTAATTACATTTTTATGGTAACTAACTTGTGTACTCTCCGTATGATAAATCCCACTTTAATGTCATTTTTATGCCATATTATTGCTTCTTTTTAATGTCATTTTTTTTTATTGGAGTTCACTTAAATATTCCCGATGCTTTGGCAGGGCGATTTTGTTGATCGAGGTTATAATAGTCTTGAAGTATTCACTATTCTTTTGCTTCTCAAAGCAAGGTACATTCTTGTTTCTGTGCTTGTCATGCCTTTGTTCCATGTTTTTGCTGCATTGATATACCATTATGTGATTCAATGCACACCCTTCTTCCTGCCAAAACAACTACTTAGCTTTTACAATAAAAAAAATTTGGTCCCATTAGATTAGGCCAAATTATTACAAGGTCTCCAAAGGCCATACGGGAATTTTTCATCTCGATCTTGATAACTTTGCAACTTGAAATCCATTAGAAGTTGCCACCTGGTCACCTTAGTAGCTCAAATTCTGAAGACCAGAAGCTGGTCAGGCTATTTCCAGCTGCTGTATCATTCACCCACTAAGTTGTGATGAGTGAATCTTAGATTTTTTGCCTATGTTTTTGATGAACCTAGTTAATTTTGCTGTTTTCTATATCTTTGGTTGTGTTTGTAGATACCCAGCTAATATTACACTTTTGCGTGGAAATCATGAAAGTAGGCAACTAACTCAGGTATGTTTTAAGTTGGACAGCAATCATTATCATGTGCAAGAGCGTGATGTGTAATACTCCACCATTTTTTGTCTAAGATAATGTCAATTCTGGCTTTAGTAGCTATCATTATTCATAAGAAACCTGACAGAGCTTTTGATTTCCATGAGCACAGTTAAGTTACAAATGGCCATGCCCGTTGGGCATGATGGTTACTCAATGGCTATGAACTGTCCCTATAAGTTTAATTTAATACTGGAATAACCAAATGTTATTGGGGGAGAAGGGAGGTACATTCTTCCAGGATTACACTTTCATTTGCTCTAGCCTATGATAACAAGAAAATGGTAATTAAGGGTTCATTAGTGCACTCTTTAAACTTACTCGAGTCTGATAATGAGTGCCCAAGAAGGGAAGTGGACTATCAATTTGGGATAGAGGGTTTGCCACCCTGCTGTTGGACATTGTAAAGCGTGAACACTTTCAAATTCCTTTTATTTAATGGAAGTATTTAAAAACTTTCAGGTGCAGAAACATGATATGGTTTTAATAACTTGTAAGTTAAATTTAGAATGTTGCTCGGATACTAAATATATTTGTTGGGCTGCCAAAATTACTTTAGTTTCAAGGCAATCCATTTAGGCTGATTTATTTGGTTAATTTATGAAGAATACTGTAATTCATGGATATTTTGGTCGCTCAAATGGTCAACTAATTCATCCAAACTTAGTTTCGAGGTTCCCACATGTCCATTCTTTTGTGCTAATAGATACAGGAACTTTGAGAACACGAGTCTGAAATTTTGTGGGATATCCTCAGTGCTGGTGTCAAATCTGTTTGGGTTTTAAGCCATGTTGTCGAGTATTGCCAAAAGTGATAACAAGCTTGGAAAAGCTCCAGTTCTGCTAGTTCTGGGTGCCATCATTAAAACAATAAAATTGCTTTACAGTCATAAAGAATTGTTTATGAATTAGATTTCCACTAATCTTTATGATGATATGCTGATGTGGAGGTTTCTTATGGATTCCAGCCCCAATCTTGTGTACTAAACTGCTACAATGAAAAGAAATGTGTAAATTGTTGTGTTTCATTCCAAATGTTCTCAATTCTCCAAAAGGAAATTCTGCTTTCTTGACAATTTCCCTTTGGATTGTAATCTTTGCTATAAGGTGTAACTTTTATCTCTGTCAGGTATATGGTTTCTATGATGAATGCCAGAGGAAGTATGGGAATGCCAATGCATG
Organism: Populus ilicifolia; assembly: GCA_015708895.1. Classification (NCBI taxonomy): domain Eukaryota; kingdom Viridiplantae; phylum Streptophyta; class Magnoliopsida; order Malpighiales; family Salicaceae; genus Populus; species Populus ilicifolia. The sequence continues at coordinate 82,991 of SRLM01000103.1, forward strand.
GCGGTATTGTACTGATGTTTTTGATTATCTGACACTATCAGCAATTGTAGATGGCACTGTAAGTGTAACCACCCTGCATCAGCCCATCTCTCTCTCTCTCTCTCACTCTCTGAATACTGTAGTCCTTTTCCTCTCTAGATCTCTGTTTATTTATGTAGATGGGTCTGTATTTGCATCTGCTTCAATAACGGTAAAGCTTGATGTTGTTTTTAATCCTCTAGGTGCTTTGCGTCCATGGTGGTCTTTCTCCTGACATCCGAACTATCGATCAGGTGTTTTTTCTTTTCTTTGTAGTAGTTTAGCTGAAGAACTGTGCATTTCGGCAATACGCAATGTAGAGAGAGAGGGAGTCTCCATTGGGGTGCAGTATGTTGGACTATAATTTCCTGCTGCTTTTTTTCCCTCATGGTTTGTACTGATACATTTTTTTCTCCCTATCACATGGCAGATAAGAGTAATTGAACGGAATTGTGAGATTCCACATGAAGGGCCATTCTGTGATCTCATGTGGAGTGATCCTGAAGATATAGAGACATGGGCAGTTAGCCCCCGAGGAGCAGGTTGGCTTTTTGGTTCTAGGGTCACTTCTGAGGTAATGAACCTGACCTCTCATTGGAACATGTCCCATTCACTGTAAACAAATGTCATATTGATCTGACATTTGGTTTTTCTTTTGTCTTTTCCCCCCCCCCATAGTTCAACCACATTAACAATCTTGATCTGGTATGTCGAGCGCACCAACTTGTACAAGAAGGTCTCAAGTACATGTTTCAAGATAAAGGCTTAGTCACTGTATGTACTCTGAAACTTAAATTCATATGCTGTCATACATATCCAAGCCAGCTTGTTAATTTTTGGTCTGTAAAATTTTCAGGTCTGGTCTGCACCAAATTACTGTTACCGTTGTGGAAATGTAGCTTCTATATTGAGCTTCAATGAGAATATGGTGAGTATAAGAGACCAGTATACTGCCTATGTTTTTTTGTGTGATCAAGGAAGGCATGCTATTATTGGTTGCTTGGAAAACATTTTCATTGCAAGTGAGATGAAAAGAGAGCTTAATTGCATTTGTTGTCTTCTTTTATTCAATGATGCATGATATTTAATTGTCTGTTCTTGGTACTTTTTTTTTTAATTTAAAGATGATTTATGTGCATGCTTAATAAGGTCATTGCTAAGTTATGAAGTTACTATTCTAAAGAATTATGTTGCATTGCTGCATCTTCATGTTTTCAAACCCAATATACCCTTGTCAGTGTCCTTGTTTTCTGCTTGTGAATTCAGCTGGTTCATATGTATTCATATTTTATGTCGTTTCATAGGAGAGGGAAGTGAAGTTTTTTACAGAAACGGAGGAAAACAACCAGATGAGAGGGCCCAGGACAGGAATTCCATATTTCTTATGATTGGGGAGAATAATTTGCTGCGTTACTTGTAAGATTGTGGAAGCACCGTTGCTGCTTATCTTGGAAGACATTTATTTAATGTTGGGGGACCGGAGAATACGTCATTGATTACATGCTCGCAGATGGACCTTCCATTTGTGCTTGGGGTGGAGCCTCTCTGATTCTCCCAAGGCTTCTACTGGGGATTTGTTGCCTGTGTATTAGAGTTTTATTTCTTTTTCTAATTTATACTTGGGTTATTTATTAGATAGTGTCGTTTTATTCCAGGATGTTGAATTTCGTTGTGTACCAGTTTACTGTTTTACCAAAGCTTCTTTCACTATGTTGGATTCCCTGAATTTCTGCGGAGTACCTTGATTGGTTGGAAGTGAAGAAGCTATATGTTTCTTCAAAATTTCTAAATTAAAGTTTCCATGGCAAGTTGACTTATGAAAGGGGTGGGGGGTGGGGGGGGATAAAGCGATTACGATGAGGTATCATAAATTTCTCTGTTATTTTTTCCCCGCTCGTTATCTAATTCAAATAATGCGTGTGTTCCCTCCTGAGAATTCCTTTTCCTGCTTCCGGAGATCTATTTCTTAGTGGTCATTGTACATTTTACTTTTCTATGCTTTTTATCTGGAATTAAAACTTAATTCTAAGCAACTGGCATGGAAGCTTCTCCACAAGCTGTTCAGTATCATCAACATAGCCAGCTGAGCTTGGTTGTGAGAAACTGTGTTAAATTGCTATCGAGCTGCAATAACCGTTCTTGGGAAAGGCGAGGGATAATCTTCAGTCGTCATGCTCAGGATGCTAGCAAACCAGAAGCTGTATGCTCTCGAGAAATTGCAACACAATGTTCGATAGAAAATGCTTGGTTTTGTGTGGCAGGTCAAGCTTCCACATTCTCTTCCTGTTAATGCCAATGGCAGGGTATCATCTCTCGGGCTAGAGGCGAGGAATTTAATTGGCAAAAGCTTGTCAACAGAGAAACGTGGAAAGCGCATCCTAATAGTCAGCGCGCAGGAAAGCAAGTCTCCATAAGCTTTCATCACAGCAGAAAAATAACAGGCCTCAAATAAGCAAAAACTGCAAACTGGAATCATTTATTCGGAAGGAAAGTCGCAAGCGAGAGGGAAACCATTGCAAGATGAAAATTGATATCAAGATACCGGTTCATGCCATCATTCCCCTGCACAAAACATCATGTGGGCGCCCAGAGCACAAGCTCCTTTAAAGCTTATGCCTTGTTGCAGGAGGCACGTAAATAAAAGGCAAACAAAGATAATATGGTACTCTTACCATGCATGCAGGCATATGAGAAAATAGCTGAAGCGAACTGGTTTCGTTCGCCTTCCCAAGAAAAAAAAAATGTATGAAATAGGGTTAAGAACTTTATTTCCTACATCTCTGCCACACAAGCCATTACATAAAATGACGAAAGATGCATTGTTAGTATTCATGTCATGTATGCTAGCCGAATCCAAATACAGTGATTGCAAGCAAAATCTCATCAAGTAATTGATGCAAAGACTTGAGTACTCTTCACTGCAACCTTAATCATCATCAACCTCAGCCTTAATCTCCCTTTGTAGCTCCTCTTTGAACTCTTCAAATGTTCCAGGGTAACTAGTCACAGTTCCATCTTCCACCACCCAAATCTCACTCTTCTCTTCATCCTCACATACACGCGATATCAACCTAGAGTCATGACTGACCAGGACAACTCCACCAGTGAATTCATCTAGAGCATCGCCCAAGGCATCAATGCTCTGCATATCAAGATGATTTGTGGGCTCATCCAAGAGTAAGATATGGGGCTTGGACATCGATATCGACGTGAAGACAACCCGAGCTTTCTGCCCGCCTGATAACTTTGCGATAGGGGTAAGATGATTATGACTTGGCAGTCCAAATTTGCCAAGCTTCCCCCGGACAGCCTCCTGTTTGCTAAGCCCCTCTTGGTCTGGATGCAGATTGAGAAGGTATTGTACAGGTGTTTCATCCATTGTAAGAAGATCCACAAAGTGCTGCGAGTACCTTCCAATCCTCAACTTCTGACTCCGCCTCACTTCACCGTCACTCGGTACCAAATCACCTGCAAGAAGATTCAAGAGAGTGGATTTGCCAGCTCCATTGGGCCCAACAATAGCAACACGGGTCCCCATGTCAATACCGACATCAACATTTGACAGCTTGAAATCGTCCCGATTTGGATAACTAAAGCTCACTTCAATGAGCTGCAAGAGTGGTGGTGTAAGCTCAGTAGGTTCAGGAAAGTGAAACTCAACGCTGTAATCTCTCCACTTCTTCGGAGCTTCAGGTGGGGCTTGATCCTCATCAACCCTGCCCTTGCCCTTATTCTTTGCTGTTTCCTTGGCTGCAGCAAACTTTGCTCGATCTTTGACCTTTTCCTGCTGAACCCGATTTCCGCTCCTCTTGGCAGCTTTCATCTGCTTGTTATAAATCTCAAACTTCTTGTTTGTCTCCTTCCGCCTCTGCTCATACCCAACTTCAAAGTCATTGAAATTTCCACGATAGGAGTCAAGTTTCTGATCATGTAGATGAATAACGTCATTGCAAACCGTGTTGAGGAAATCTCGGTCATGAGAGACAACAACCACAGTTTTCTTCCAGCGGCACAGATACTCCTCCAACCAGAGAACAGCCCTTAAGTCAAGATGGTTGGTAGGCTCGTCAAGCAATAAGAGGGTTGGCTGCACAAAAAGTGCCCTGGCCAGAGAAATTCGCATCCTCCAGCCACCACTAAATGACCTAGTTGGACGGCCCTGCATATCCTTGGTAAAACCCAATCCAGCAAGAATCTTTGATGCCTGAGATTCGGCAGCATCTGATCCCATCAACTGCAATTTATCATACAATTCAGCAAGCCTCTCTCCAGCATCATCTTCATCACCACCACCATTGTTTGCACCCTCAGCAGCAAAAGTGGATTTCTGCAGCAAGGAAACCTCTTCTCGGAGTTTCACAAGTTCTTCATTGGCAGAAACAACTGCTTGCAAAGCTGTTTTATCATCACCAATTACCTCCTGTTCAACCAAAAGCACATCAATATTCTTGGGCACAGGAATCTTCCTCCAAGCAAGGAGCTTCAATAGCGTAGACTTGCCCATTCCGTTGGGTCCTACCAAACCATATCTTCTTCCATGAGCTATCTTCACAGATGCATTTTTAAGAAGTTCATTTCCCCGAGCAGAGACAGAAAAATTTTCTATTGTTATATCTTTGACATTAGCAACCCCTTCATCTTCACCATCAAGGACAGAAGCCCGGCTCCCAATGACAACCGTGAAAGCATCATGGTCATCTTTAAGGGCCTCCTGCTTCGCATGCTTAATGGCATGGGCAGTGAGAAGTTCCTTCTTTTCACGCTTTTTTAACTCTTTATCTGACAAGGCTATATCAAGGGGCTTCAATTCAGACCTCCGCTGATTGGTTCTCTTGTTTGTACCATCCTGTTGTTGCTCTTCTTCCAAGCCCTGCCCCTCTTCTTCATCATCAGACGGGGGAAGATCAATGCCGTCAGTGTAAGAAGGAGCTGACCTTGGCTTGGGCTTACTAGATGTTAAGGTTGAGGAAGAGCCCTTCTTAGGTTTCTCAAGTTTCTGGTCCATGGTGGCCAACATGGCAGTGACTGATATTTTCTCTTTCTTCCCATCTTTATTGCTAGCCTTAGCCTTTGAGGCTGCACCGCTAGCGTCCTCCTTTTGCTTCTTTCCCATTGCAGCAGCGGGTTAGCCTGGTAAGAAAAGCAATGAATAATTTAGTACCATTTCAAAATCTCTACCATAAAAGCTAAATGATGCAGCTGTATCGAAACCAAAATGAAGAACGAAAACATCTGAGCAGATAAATCATTGATAAAAAAAAAAACATCGTACAGACTGACAGTATGTTCAGAGAAGAACTTTAAAATAGAAAGGAAAGAAACAATGAATGACAAGAAAGCATTCATTAAGGCGAGACGAGGGCTGACTAGGGTTTTAAGGGCATATTAATGATAAGTTATGTGCTGATACAACACAGCAGCAGCGTGATCAAATCAAATCTTAATCATTGTTACTGTTATCAACAGATTAATTCAATAAACAGGAACCGAACGAGATTTGTTAAGGGAATAACAATGATAAAATAGATCTAATCTACTTGAAATTTCCTGGAACGAAAAGAAGCAAAGAAAGAATCACCCCATCCGCAATTCGATTCCATATTTCAAGAAAAATTAAAGAATTTTGTTAACCTGTTTGATTACTACAGCGAAGCTAATTAATTGATGAAGAAACAATAAAAGAAGAAGAAGAAGAAGAAGAAGAAGAAGGAATCGCTACCTATCTATCTATCTATAGATAGTTTTATCTCTCTCTCTCTCTTTCTCTCAAAGTAGAACAAATACACGCACGCAGTAGACACAAAAACGGAGTTTTCTCCTTCCAGTAGCGTGCATATATGTAGAGCCGTGGGGAACAGAAATGGGGGGCGAGCAGAGCAGAGTTTTTGGGTTTTAAGACAAGATGACCCAAAGACAAATCAAACAACGTTGAGAAGTCGGTTTTCCCTTTCTCCCTCTTTCTATTCTATGTATGTATGTATTATAATAATCTATTGTATTCTATTCTATGCATTTGTCTTGCTTTCCTTTGGGCCTTGTTCTTTCCTTTTTAAGTGTACCCATGGGCCATATCCCACCCCAATTCATTTTTCTTTCTTGTTGTTGGGTTTGGGCCTGGTCTTTCCCAATTGGTTCGAAGCGTCTTCCTCTTCCTTTTTTGTTTTTTGGGTGCACAACGCCCTCCTTTGTTAGAGACTAGTGCTATGAGTACTTTAGAAGTAAGGGTTATTACAGATAAATAAGTTTGTGCGTGCGTGTGTGTGTGTGAGAGGGGTATACAACTTCCTCCTTTGTTAGAGATTATTATTAGTACTAGGGGGTTATTACATATAAAAAAGCAAAAAAGGCATAAGTGATTTATGTCATCCTGGAAATAAGTTTTTATTTATTGAAGTAGTGTAAATATATTTTTATCCTTGATATAAAACTGATTTGGCCTCTCATCGGTGTTAGATTTGTCTTTCTCAAATGATGTATTGTTCATTGCAAAATTAATTGGAGGCAAGTTCATTAGGTCACCTTTTTAAAATCAATGAAATAACTATTTTGCTTTTAAAAACAAAAGAACAAAATAAAAAAATTAAGTTTTTAGTGAGGGGCTCTTTGATCTTAAAAAAAAATACAGTAAAATTATAATAATATCATTAGAAAGGGAAAAAAATGAATATCTACATAGAGCTTCTCCGTTATTTTCATTTTCAAATACAATGTATTGTCAGAATTACCTTGGAATATATATATATATATATATATAAGTTAGTTTTAGTATTTTTCAACTCGTTTTTTTTTGTAGTTTTTCAATTTAGTTGGGGTGTTTTGATAATTCTCTGTAATTAAATATTATTAAAAATTTATTAACATGTGCAAGCATGAAACGAGCTCTTATGCCTTTCAAGTGTTGCATGAGAGTCTATCTAGTTATCAAAATCCTGCTTTTATTGTAATATTGGAAAAGGCAAGTCGTTTTTTTAGAAGAAGGTGCGCATGCTCACGAAGAAGGTCTAGTTGGGTTGTAGCAAAGTTTTTTTTTTTCCTGTTATTTTCTCTCTCATGCCCTCAAAATTCATGTTTGACTTTAAGAAAAACAATTGATATTTTAATTTGATTTGGTCTTTTTACTTTTGATTTTTACTTTTGATTGCTCTATTTCTATATTTTAGACCTTTCTTGATTTTTTTATGCAATCTCATCCTTTACCATTTTATTGGATTTTTTTAATTTATTTTTTGTCCTCATTATTTTGATTGCTATATTATTATTATTTTCTTGATTTTTTTTAATTTGATCCCTCAATATTTAATTTCATTTGATTTTTTATCCAATTTTGGTCCTTATTTTCTTATTAATTTTCTTGTCCTTTTTTTAGTTTTTTTTTTCAATTTAGCCACTAATTATTATTTTTTTTATATTGTTTTAATTTACGTTTTGATATTTTATTTTGTTATTTTTTTATATAATTTTCCTCCAATAAAGCTATCTTTTATTGAATTTTTTTAGTTTATTATTTGATATTTGGTTATTAGACAATTAATTTCATTATTTGTTTTATTTTTTATTTTAATTTTAAGTTATCATAATTTTATATTTTGGTTTATATAGGCTAATGAGGTTAACTTATATATTGTTATTATTATTATATGAAATAAGGGAGCTATTTGATATATTTGGAATATCAGATAACCTCAAGTAATTCAAGTAATTTTTTTTGAAATCAATAATTATAAAAATATAGAGAAAAAAACCATGTTAAATAGTAATTTTTTTATGGGCTTTTCGCTTTGAAACCAATTCTTAATTAAGATGTGATTTTTATGTACCAGATAAACCTGTTATAACATGTTAACACTAGCTCCTAATTTAAATCATATTAGAAAATAATTATAAATCATGGATGATTGGTTTAGTAAATTACTAGTAATTAATTGAGTAACTTTTTAATTTAACAGTTAATAATTCATTTATTTAAATCTAAAAGCTCTATAATTTCTCAAAATAGGTTATGAGGTTTTGAAATGGAGATAGTAAAATCACCAATCAAATAAAACATCAATTTGAAGAAGAGTATTGTATTTCAACAAAAGATATATTTCCAAAGAATTCAATTTTTATTTTTGCTAAAAATTCAAATTATTTTTTATATTTTTGGATTGTTTTGATATGTTGATTTTTAAAATATTTTTTTAAAATATTAAAAAAATTATTTTAATATATTTTTATATAAAAAATATTTTAAACCATAATCTCTATTACAATCCTAAATCTGATCAAAATAAAATTAGATTAAAAGAAAAAATGATTGTGAAGGAAAGACATGATATATATGTGGATGTTTGGTGAGTTTGATGCATTTTGATTAAATTTATAAATTAATAATTATTTAAGTTTATAAGAAACCTTTGTGAGATTAACATAATATATATTCTCATTGGCCTATAATCCCAAATCAAAATGTAATATCATGTACTGCATCCTACAGCATGTGGAGATGTGATCAGCACGCGCAACCGAAGGGAATCCCAGATTTGAAGCAGATGATGAGATTTCTGGTGTCCATGACTCAAAAGCAACGTCGAGCTGAGAGGACGTCAGACAAGATCGAACTCAATCCATGATCATGGTGGTAGGTATATGGACCAATGACTTAGCTCCTTTTGGGATAATTATGTATTACAAAAAGGCTGATTGATGCGACCTGGTGATGAAAGTAGGTAGCGATGATCAAGAGCGAGTCACTTAGCTTAATTCACTCATAAACCACGTTAAAAACATCTCACCATTCCACGTTTGTCTACCACCACTCAAAGCAACTTTTATCCCCGCAAGCTATAGCTGTAACCAAAGCTTCAAATTACAAAGACAGGGTTTTAAGATTTCCTATTTTGTATGTATGAACATGACATATAACTTAATCCTAAAATAAATTAATATGATTCTTCTAGTCCTTTATCGGTCATATCGAAGATTTGATCCAAACCATCCGTTACTTTAGCTTAAAAATGATCATAAATAAGCTAGCAATCAATCAGCCCCTTCTCCTCGTTTCATTTATAAGAAACCCATGTTGAGTCTTGGAAGTTGGAACCTCTCTGTATATTGCATGCCTATTTACTAATTTCTTTCTTGTCGTCAGAAAGCTGGTAATGTTTAAAATTCATTAGCAGCACTAGTGCTTGTAATTGCTTATAGAATCTTGCTACACATGTTGTCCTAATTATTAACCCTTAACTACTCTAATAATCCAATTAGAATATCAGTAGTATCTGTTTTTGTAACAGTAAGGTTGGAATCCATTATTGTTTTTACTGTTAAGCTAATTATATGTAGATGGTACTGACATGGTATCCAAGCATTAAAATGTACAATGTATCTCCATTTCACCTGACTTAAGTACAAGCTAACATCAGTAGTACTATGGGATTTGGACTATAGGTTGATTACTTGAATTGCAGTATGAGCAGCAGCTCCTATCTGTGTGGCTATGGCTATGGGGCATTTCTTTTCTTAATCGCTTTGTTAAGTTCCATAGCTCAAAGTCAGGAAGTGATCATCAACAGTGCTACTAGTGCGTCAAGCTTGCCATCGAGTGTTAGAAGAGACTCCACTACCGCTGAAGGAAAACAATGGGCCGTTTTGGTTGCCGGATCGGCTGGTTATGAAAATTATCGGCATCAGGTATCGCTATATCTTGAGTTATACCTTCGGCATGGATAAGATATACTCTCATGTCCCTGTTGGATTAATTAGCTTTTGAATTTTAATTTAATTAGGCTGATGTATGCCATGCATACCAAATACTGAAGAAAGGTGGGTTGAAAGATGAAAACATCATTGTTTTCATGTATGACGACATTGCGTTCCATGTTGATAATCCCAGGCCCGGCATCATCATCAACAAACCTTTTGGCCATGATGTTTATGCAGGAGTCCCCAAGGTTTAATTATATTTTTTAATATTCACATATTCATAGGTTATAAAACTCCATTGAAGTTACATGTGTGTGTGTGTTGGTTTTACTTTCTATCTATTTATTTATCTTGAAAACAAAATAAAATTCTGATGTGATCTTCTCTGTTCTCCCTTTTTAAGGATTATACTGGAGATAACTGTACAGTGGACAACTTATTTGCTGTACTTCTGGGAAACAAATCTGCTCTTACTGGAGGGAGTGGCAAGGTTTTGGATAGCGGTCCAAATGACAACATTTTCATATACTATGCTGATCATGGTGCTCCAGGTTTAGTCGGTAAGCATTAGCTAATTTGTTTAATCACTGTGGAATTAGAAATCTTCATCTTTCCGTATTTGAAAAATTTAAAATACGTGATATCTGTTCGTTCAGCCCCATTTATTTTATCAATGGAAAGACTAATTTTAAGAGTTCAAATTATCTTGCGAGTGAAATCATCAGGTATGCCTATTGGGAAAGACCTGTATGCCAAAGACCTCATACAAGTGTTGAAGAAGCAGCAGGAAGCTAATTCGTATAAAAGCATGGTAAGTAACTACTAGTTTTATATATTAATTAATTGTCTTGCAGAAATTAAAATGGGATTACACAGTTAATTAACTTGATCAGTATTCTCACAGCTACTAATGTATTCCTTGATTAATTATTAATTACAGGTATTCTACCTTGAAGCTTGTGAGTCTGGGAGTATGTTCGAAGGTCTTCTTCCAAGTAACTGGAGCATACACGCAATTACTGCTGCAAATGGAGAGGAGAGTAGCTATGGAATATATTGCCCAGGATACTACCCTGTTCCTCCCTCAGAATTTCTTACTTGCTTGGGAGATGTATTTAGCATTTCTTGGATGGAGGATAGGTTCATCATTAGTTTTATAATAACATTTAAAGTTAATTAAGCCGACTATTAATTTTATTTAACATTCTGTTTACACATGTGCATGCATATATAAACACAGTGATTTGCACGACATGAGCCAGGAAACTCTGCAGCAGCAATATGAAGTGGTATAATATGTGTGTGTGTGAAATTAATGATTCTAAAACAAATTGCTCAATGATTTTTTCTTATTCTTAACATGTAAGTAATATTTTACCTGTAGGTTCGGAGAAGGACAGGATTTGATTATGAAGCTACGTCTCATGTCATGCAATATGGAAACATGGAGCTTAGTAAGGAGCTGCTCTCTTCTTACTTGGGCACGAACGCTGCAAACGATAACTACGCTACCAACTTTAATATGGAAGAATACCCTTCTATGATCCCAAGAGCTTTTGACCAACGCGAAGCCACTCTTCTTCATTTCTGGCACAAGGTGATTTAATTTGAATTGCTACTGTAATTGAAAGGGAATTAATGTAATCTGAAGTTGTTTCATTTTAATTATCTTCTCAGTATCAAGAAGCCCCTGATGGATCTGATAAGAAGGCCGAGGCTCACAAGGAGCTACTTCGCATGCATTCTCATATAAGGCATGTGGATCGTAGCCTAAGCCATATTGCTTCAACTCTGCTTGGGGATGAAAACGCAGCAAATGCAATGAAGCATGTTAGACCCTCTGGGCAACCTCTTGTTGATGACTGGGATTGCTTGAAGGCCCTTGTACGTCTACGTATATATTAATTCATAACTACATGTTTGTACTCCGGCTCAAGAAACATCCTCCACTAGTAAAATTACATCATGGGGGATCTTTCTTTGTGCAGCCAACCATTAACTGATCTCAAGCTAGGTACCTCCTTGTTTGTGAATTGCAATGTGCAGGTGAAAGCTTATGAGAAGCAGTGTGGAGGTCTGTCATGGTATGGAAAGAAGTACACAAGAGTGATAGCAAACATGTGCAATGCTGGGATAAATGCGGAGCAAATGATCAGTGCATCCACCAGAGCATGCTCATCACGGACCACCACCACCACCACCACCACTCCTCCTAGAGGCTCCCTCCATAACGAATTTGACAAGTAGATAGAAAGTAGTACGCTAGTATATGAATGTTTAAAATGAAGCTCTCTGATCTCTCTACAGATACATAGTCACGGTGATCAAGCATAATGTTGATCTTCCATATAAATAATTATAACAAATGAAGGATGTGATTTACTAATTATTTCCGTGCTGAGTGTTTTTATAATTGCCATGTTTCTGTTCATAACTAAAATGTGATGAATCAAAATCATACGAGTTGAGCAAAATGATAAAAATTTACTTAAAAACAAGATTGGGATGTTTTTATATTTTTTAAATTAATATTTTTTGAAATTTTTAAATCATTTTAATATAAAAATAATCTTTTAAAAATAAAAAAATATTATTTTAATATATTTTTAAATAAAAAAACTTCTAAAAATAATAACAACCGCATGCATCCATATCTCCCTTCTCCTCTCTCCTCCCTTGAGATCGAAACGCAGTTCAGTGTTGCGCTGTGAGTTTTAATTTTATTCCCGAAAATGTGAGTGGTTTTTTTTTTTTTTTTTTTTTTTTTTGGGGAAACGTCCACTCAACAACTGCCAAAGATTTTGGTTTATGGGTTGAGATCGTGCCCGGGGTTTTAACTTTGCATGCTAAACCCATTATTAATCTTAATCTTGTTGTTATTTTTGTTCCTAATCTAAAATAATCAATCTCACATGATGACATCAGGATTGGACTTAATCAGTCAGAATTTGAACTCTGCACTCTAGAAATGCCATTAAAACAAACCCATCCGAGCTCTAATTCACAAATTCACCCGTCACAATCAAAAGGATCTTCGAATTATTTCCCTATTTGGTTCTTAGACAATGTAAGTGAAATGTGGCCACTGCACTGCACGGAACGGCGCAGTATAGTTCAGATTTCTTCATTACTTAACTGGGGTTTTTTCTTCCAGGAAGTTGAATTGGTGTTGAAGGGCTGCCAAGCGGGATCCTTTAGTTAATTTATTTATAGGATTAAAAAGGTCAGTGCTCAGTACACTGCATTACGTTGCCGGTCCTCGTATTTTTACAACGTCAAACTGTTGCTCTTTCACTGCATAAGATAAGAGAAGGTTGATTCGTTGTGCTTTTAGACCTCCCATTCAAAATTCAGCGACCTGGTTCAGGGGGCAACTTGCCCCAAGGCAGTGAGGACATCCATTTTCCCATACCTCGAAGGGTAAACTCATCCCAAAAAATGATGATCGATGATGATGTTGAGACAGGTAATCTGGGACTAACCAAGAAAGGCCAAGGACTTTCCCTAACATGCGCAGTAAACCCTATAATCCGTTGGTGAGAAAGCTAATGCTCCACCTCTTCTCTCGTTTCTTTGATAATTGTTATGGCTTTGTTTTGAGAGGACATGGATTTGAGCATGCACATGTCTTTTTGGGTTCAACTTACTTTTTTCATTTAGTATTTTTCCACTTGTTTCATTGTCGCACACCCTAATTTTTTTCGTGTGGTGTGGATATGTGATTCTTTTAAATCCGTTGTAGAACAGGATTGCATATCCTTATCTGGTTTTCATGTGGTTCACTATGCTATTTCTTGAGATATTGTTATCGTGTCCTCCTATGGTGGACTAAAGTCACCTCTGTTTTGTGTAGATATTTCGAGTGCTCAAGCAAATAAATGTCCGAGGTCTACTTGTGCTTTTGCTCTTAGGTTTTGGAGTGATCTTTTACATTGGAGCAAGTACTTCTCCAATTATTGTGTTTGTCTTCACAGTTTGTATCATCAGCTTCCTTTTTTCAGTTTATCTCACCAAATGGGTACTCTCAAAGGATGAGGGACCTCCTGAAATGATTCAGGTAACCTTATGTTCTGTATTTAGCTAGAAATGTCAATTCCACTCTGTGCGCATAGTCAATGATTCCGACTTTTATGTATCAGCTTCATGTCTTGATATTATCATCTTACTTTATAGATATCAGATGCAATACGTGATGGAGCACAAGGCTTCTTCAGGACCCAGTATGGTACTATTTCTAAGATGGCAATGCTACTAGCACTGGTGATCCTCTGTATATATTTGTTCCGCAGCACAACTCCTCAACAAGAATCTTCTGGCCTTGGAAGGTGATTACATGTGTAAAGTTTATTGAGGCATTGCGTCCATAATTTTGTCTCGTGGTGACAAATGACCAGTATTTTTGTGGTTGTATCCTTCTGATACAGGTCAACATCTGCATATATCACTGTTGCTGCATTCCTTTTGGGAGCTTTCTGTTTAGGTGTTGCAGGTTATGTTGGGATGTGGGTGTCAGTACGTGCAAATGTTAGAGTTTCTAGTGCTGCAAGGCGGTCAGCTAGAGAGGCATTGCAGGTTGTCCCTTTTATAGTCCATTCTCTGTTGAATAATTGGTGATCGTTACCTTAACTGGAAAATATATTATGCACATGGCTGTTCGTGCTGGTGGTTTGTCTGCCATAGTGGTGGTTGGCATGGCTGTGATTGGCATAGCCATCCTTTATGCTACATTTTATGTATGGTTGGGTGTGGATTCCCCTGGTTCAATGAAGGTCACTGATTGCATGTAACTTGTCTTTCCAAGTTATATATATGATTTATAGCGAATGGAAACCATTTCACCTTCTTAAATGTTTTTGTGAACGCTGAAGTTTATTGCTGTGTCTCATACAACTAAAATGGCAATGTTTTATGTTCTTTCCCAGTGCCTCTTATCCTTGTGGGATATGGATTTGGAGCTTCATTTGTTGCACTGTTTGCTCAGTTGGGTGGTGGAATATACACAAAAGCTGCTGATATTGGGGCTGACCTTGTTGGAAAAGTAGAGCAGGGAATACCAGAAGATGATCCTAGAAATTCTGCAATGATTGCATATTTGGTATATGCTCTTAAAATTTGCAGCTTCCTTGTGTGAAGAAGTATATATGAAATACACATCTTGGTTTTGGCATTTGGTTTAATTATAATTCGCTACTTCAAGGTACATGATTTGGGATAAAGTCTGTCTGGAAGTTCAAATTAGTAATAAGTTGCATGTATTTATCCTTTTGTTGTTAAATTTATTTAGTCTTTTCCTTAGCTGCTATGATACTTGGGGGAACCGTGGCCCAGTGTTGCAAAATTGAGGGTAAGTATCTTTATTTTTGTTCATACAGATTCTTCACAAGCATGTCACTGATTTTGTCCAATAATGAAATTTACAAAAGTATGAAATTCATAATGTCTTCATTGGTGATATGGTTAAATGGTCTGATGACCATAGTCATGCATGCTCAGCTAATTGGGTTTTATATCAGTATTATACGTACTAGATAGTGTTAACATAATCAGAGCCTTCATTATGCAATGGGATGTCTAATTACATGCATTATGTGAGGCTTTACCTATTCAGGAATTCATTAATGCTTTTTTTAAAAAGTTAGGCCATTCCTCTTCTTTTGTAACTCGTATTCTTTTTTAGTGCAGATCCATCTGGCTTCATCTTGTTTCCTCTTGTCGTTCATTCATTTGACCTGGTCATATCTTCAATTGGAATTCTTTCAATTAGGAGTACTCGTGATTTTAGTGTGAAGTCTCCCATGGAGGATCTAATGGCAATCCTTCAGAAAGGATACTTGGTTGCAATATTTCTGGCAGTTCTTACATTTGTTGCGGTAAGATAAGTTTTTAGAATTGAAACATGTCCATGTTCTACTTAATTATTTATCTGCCGCAATCTTGCAATTTTACAGTTTGCTTGCAATAATTCTGCTTTTGATAGTTTATTTTAATATCCAGATTTGACCTAGCATCAAAAGCCTGCACTTTCTGTTTTTGATTTGTGCGAGTTATTTGCAGTCTACCTATTTGATGCTTTATACAGAGCAAGCACCTTCAGCATGGGTTCACTTTGCGTTATGTGGATTGGTTGGAATCATCACAGCTTATATTTTTATCTGTATCACCAAGTACTATACTGACTACAAGCATGGTCCTGTACGCACATTGGCTCTTTCTAGCTCCACCAGTCATGGGACTAACATAATTGCAGGAGTTAGTCTGGGGCTTGAATCAACAGCCCTTCCTGTTCTTGTCATTAGTGTATCTATAGTTTCATCTTTCTGGCTGTGTCACGCTGCAGGACTGGTTGATGAGGCTGGAAACCCCACAGGTGGGCTGTTTGGTACAGCTGTGGCCACAATGGGAATGCTCATTACTGCATCCTGTGTTCTTACCATGGATATGTTTGGCCCTGTAGCTGACAATGCTGGTGGAATTGTAGAAATGAGTCAGCAGGTAACTCTTGATCATTTTATATGTTAATCAAGGAACAGCATTTTTCATTTGAATAACCATCATATATGGATATATGATATGCAGCCTGAAAGTGTTAGGGAGATTACTGATATTCTTGATGCTGTTGGGAATACCACAAAGGCTACAACCAAAGGATTTGCCTTTGGGTCTGCAGCACTGGCATCTTTCCTTCTGTTTAGTGCTTATATGGACGAGGTTGCCACATTTGCTCGTGGACCTTTCACTCAGGTAATCTTATTTGCACTTGCACTTTATTATGTTCTGCCTTCACTGCTACAACTCTGAATGTTAGTTTCGTACTTCCATTTGACTGCCAGGTTGATATTGCCGTTCCAGAAGTTTTTGTTGGTGGATTATTGGGTTCCATGCTTATTTTCTTGTTCAGTGCATGGGCCTGCTCAGCAGTTGGCAAAACTGCTCAGGAGGTTGTGAATGAAGTACGAAGGCAATTTATTGAGAGACCAGGTATCATGGTGAGTACATGTTCCTGTACTGGTTTCTTCTGTTATGGTTTGATGTTGGGTTTATGATGCTCTCTTTTAAAATGTTGGTGGCAGGACTACAAGGAGAAACCAGATTATGGTCGCTGTGTTGCTATCGTTGCATCTGCATCCTTGAGGGAGATGATAAAACCTGGTGCCTTGGCTATTATATCCCCTGTTGTTGTTGGTAGTTTAATTGCTTGCCATTTGATTTTGTTTATTTTCGTTGATCTCTTCGTAGATTAACTGAAATTTGCTTGACATTCATATTGTTTGCAGGGTTTCTGTTCCGGATTCTGGGGTACTATACAGGGCATTCTCTACTTGGGGCTAAAGTTGTGGCTGCATGCTGATGTTTGCAACAGTTTCTGGTATTCTCATGGCTCATTTCCTGAACACAGCAGGTGGTGCATGGGATAATGCAAAGAAGTACATTGAGACAGGTGCTCTTGGAGGCAAAGGGAGTGACTGTCATAAAGCAGCGATTACTGGAGATACGTAAGGATTGCAATCATTGTCTCATCTTGTTTTAAAACTTGGAGCCTTATTTTTCCAAATTATTCAAGAATCAGAAATAAAGCTATACAAATCAGATGAAGAAAAGGAATTAGAAATTTAGAATAACCTGCTACTATGAGAGAATTGACTGGTCTTGGTCTTGAAAAGGGCCATGGTCAGTAAACAACAGAGTCCTCTATGATATAATGGTATTGTTGCGTACGCTCACATTTAAATCTTAGCCTTTGATTTGATAAGGGAATTAACATACATTGACATTTTTCAAACAAACTGGTTATTTTCTCCCATCTTTTTTTTTTATTTACGTGGGTGTCCGGGCCAGTTTACGCACACCATGACTAATCCACACGGCCCACTGAACATCCTGCAAGCCCAGCGAACAAGTAAGGCACCGCGGGGATGATAGACATGCATGGTAAGGTTCGAACCCAAGTGCGGAGGAAGGGGACAAGCCCCTTCCACTGCTGGGCCAGAACCTCACTTGCTATTTTCTCCGATCTTGAGAGTAACCTCTTTTACATATAAATTGTGGGATTTCTTTTGCATGTGCAGTGTGGGGGATCCACTGCTGGACCTTCACTTCATGTCCTCATAAAGATGTTAGCAACGATAACACTTGTGATGGCTCCGGTCTTTCTGTGAGAGTTGTTAGTATCATGCGCGGTTTAATCAGAGGAGTATACAGCGGCACCCATTAGCATGGAGTGGTTAGATATTTTTGCAAATATACCGATAGGTATTTTGATGCATGCCATGTGTGATCCTTTAACATCCTGGATAAGAAAAGAGAAGAGATGAGATGCTAGCAGACTGCAAATTTTAAGCGTGAAGTAAGTAAATACGACGAATAATTAATTTATTTTTTCGTGATTAGTAATACTTAGAGTTGAGTGTTGTTGACAACTGATAAGATGTCTTCCTACCTGAGAGATGGCTATCGATAGGAGGGTTGGCAACGCTGATGTGGTTCGATCGAGATTGGTGCATAAAATTTCTGTTTGAAGTTCATGATGTCGTATTGAATGCTTGTATCAATCAAGATTTATAGCTTGTGCTTCATATTATGCCCCGCGACTAGGTGTGTATAGATTTCTATAGTTTTGATTCCGAGGACGTACCAAAGTCCAATGATTTATAGGATTGCGTGCAGCAAATATTGGAGGTATCATCAAACAAGTTATTCTAAGCTTGTATAGTTGCACCAAATCCCAAAGTAATTAAAGGGATCATCAAATTTATCTTGATTTATAATAAATCTGAAAACAAGATGCAGGAATTTCTATAAATAATTTAGAGCAAGCTGGAAAGCCTTTTGGAGTCCAGCCATGGTTTTATTCTACTCTTCACCTCCCATTGGAGGAATCTTCAGCAAGTGAGATGCCCTTGAATCAGGTTCATAGAATACCTGCTAATGGCTAAAACAGTCAAAGCAGCTATTTAGCTTATGTGTGTTCTTGACGGGTTCAGTCGTGATCATCAAATAAATGAATAGTGATTTGATATTGAAAATAAAAATAAATCAACGAATTATTTTTTTTATATTTATTTATTTATTTTGAAAATCCAAACACATGTTAATTTGAAGGCATGTAAGCTAGTTAATTACCAAGATAACATGTTATTTAACATTAAAAAATTATGGATTTAATTTATTTAAAATAAAACAAAATTTAAATAAACACTAATAATAATTCTCAAAAAAATATTTATTCATTATATTAAAAAAATAAATTAAAATTACTGGTCAAAATATATTTCATAATCTATACCCTAAACTGTAGATTACAATGTATTATTATATTTTGTCTGATATTTACTCGACATAAAATATAATAAATTATACAATTCAATCCAGCTTTTCTTAATTCAACCCAGTCCAGTTAAACTAATACCGTGCCGCCTACCTCTAATATACACGCTCTTGTTAAGAAGTAGGGGCAGAGAACGTGGGGAAAAGCATCAAAATAATATTCATCTTCAACGGTTTTTCCCGCAATAAAAACTTCCTTCTTGTTCACCTTCTCTCCTTCTACATGGACTCCTCTGCTCACCATCTCCTCTCTGCCCACCATGTCTTTTAACGATATTCAAAGCCGCAGCACCACCCTCTGGAACCAGATGATTAGGGCTCATGCTCGGATACAAACCCCTGCCAAATCTATTCAGTTCTTCAATCAAATGTTTCACACAGATGCCCACCCTGATGCCTATACCTATTCCTTTCTTTTGGCTGCTTGTACTTCTTCTTTGTCCTTGAGGGAGGGGAAACAGGTTCACGCCAAAGTCTTGGCTGATGGGTATTATTCCTCAAATGTCTCTCTCATGTCCAAGTTGGTTAATTTCTATGCTGCTGCTGGTCGCGGCTCTTGTATACGCACGCAAAGTGTTGGATGATATGTCTGAAAGAAATGTTGTCAGCTGGAATTCCATGCTCGCGGGGTATATGAGGTGTAGAAATCTTGATGGGGCGAGGAGGATTTTTGTTGAGATGCCGGAGAGGAACATTGTTTCGTGGACCACTACGATTTCAGGGCATGCAAAAAATGGCAAGTGCAAGCAGGCATTTCATTTGTTCGATCAAATGTGGAAAGCTGGAGATTGGACCAGGTGGTGTTAGTGTCAGCCTTGACAGCATGTGCAGAACTGGGGGATTTAAAAAAGGGGATGTGGATTCACTCGTATATCCGAAAGACCTTTGTTGCGTCAAACCAGCGAGTGTTGGTTTCTTTGAACAATGCGCTTATACACATGTATGCTAGCTGCGGTATGATTAAAGAAGCTTATGAAGTATTTAGATGGATGCCAGAGAGAAGTGCGGTTTCCTGGACAAGCTTGATCACTGCTTTTGCAAAACAGGGCTATGCGCACGCAGCTCTTGAAATATTTCGCTCGATGCAAAGATTGGGCACTTTGGAAGCAAGGCCCGATGGCATAGCCTTTATTGGGGTTCTCTGTGCGTGCAGTCATGCAGGACTTGTTGACGAGGGCCGTCAACTCTTCAAGGACATGATTCAGCGTTGGGGTATTAAGCCTAGGATTGAGCACTATGGGTGCATGGTTGATTTATTGAGTCGTGCTGGTTTGTTGGATGAGGCACAAGAACTAGTTGAGACCATGGTTGTTAAGCCAAATGAGGTGTCTAAAAAATTGTTTGCGGAACCTGACCCTGACAAAGCTGCTGGTTATCTTTCTCTTTTGGCACGTGTATGCGACTGCTGAAAAGTGGCAGGATGTGGCTAATGTGAGACGGAAGATGGTCGCGATGGGTGTGAAAAAGCCTGCCGGTCAAAGCTGTGTTCAAATAAATGAGGGGGTTCATGATTCTGTGGCAGGTGATAGGACTCATGAAAATACATCTTCAATTTATGAGATGCTTGGAAAGATCCAATAGGCAAGCAAAGTTGGAAGGCTATAAACCAGACATATCAAAGGTGTTACCAGATGTTTATGAGTAAGTCAAGCAGAGTACCAACATTTTATGTTGATTTCCCACCTTTCTCCTTGAAAACAAAAACGCTGCCTCATTCTCCTTAAAATGCATGTTCCTTCTAGAGGCACCTGGTTTAACTTCTCGTTTTGATGGAAAGCCTAGCAGGAATTCTGCGGACACTGATTTTGAGCAAAGGCTCTTCAAGCAGTTAGAAGGTGATCAATTTCATCATCTTTCACATTCTTAGAAAGAAGGCATGCTTTTTATAATTGCTTCTCATCAAAGTATCTAAAATATTACCTCCACTGGCCTTACAGTCACTTTGTAATAAAAAAAATTAATTTTCTTTTTTACTATGACTATCATTTTTTTTTTTTTGCTGAGGATCATTAATTAAATTAAAAAAAAACTAAAAAGGATAAGTGTTTCATCGTGTACTGAGACAAAGGTTGTAATAATAAAATAATTATTTTATCATTCTTAAATAAAATTATTTAACTAATTATTAGGAGCAAAGTGATTTCTTTACGGGGTCTATTTGGCAATATCATATTAATCAAGACAAATCAATTTTATTTTTTTTTATATTTCAGATGCACAATTAAATAAAAAATAAAAAATAAAAAATTGGACTTGGCACCAAGGTACGCCGCCTCCAATGTGCATTTCCA
Organism: Populus ilicifolia; assembly: GCA_015708895.1. Taxonomy (NCBI): domain Eukaryota; kingdom Viridiplantae; phylum Streptophyta; class Magnoliopsida; order Malpighiales; family Salicaceae; genus Populus; species Populus ilicifolia. The sequence continues at coordinate 104,308 of SRLM01000103.1, forward strand.
TTTTGGAATCATACGCAGCAATCTCCTTCAGTTATTCTGACACGGCTGATTTCTACTCTGGAATTGAATAGATTGGAGCAGCTGCAGCTTTTCTGGTCTTCGGCTTGGTTTTTTTTTCTTGGAGACCTTCTTCATTCAGGAAGGTATGCTATGGTGCTCTTGAATTTCGGTTCAACCCGCAGCGATAGCGCGGGCAATAAACTAGCATACACACACGCAATCTCGTTTAGATGAAGCAGAAGAGAACAAGGTACAGATGTTAGTTGATGGAAAAGGAGTCAATATTCCCACCACCGGCACCGACTTGACAAAAACTTCTTCCCCTTCCACTTGTACTACTGCTAGTGCTAGTTGCACCACTCCATCTTCGAGAGCTCTACAGCAACGCTTGTTCTCTCTATTACAAAGAAAACAGCAACCAACCCTTAAACATGTAACTCAGATTCATGCCCAGATTCTCATCAACGGCTTTTCCCGCACTAAAAACTTCCTTCTTGTACACCTTCTCTCCTTCTACAGCAACTCCTCTGCTCACCATCTCCTCTCTGCTCACTATGTCTTTAAAGATATTCAAAGCCCCAGCACTATCGTCTGGAACCAGATGATTAGGGCTCATGCTCGGAGCCGAACCCCTGCCAAATCTATTCAGTTCTTCAATCAAATGTTGCTCACCGATGCCCGCCCTGATGCCTACACCTATTCCTTTCTTTTGGCTGCTTGTACGTCTTCTTTGTCTTTGAGGGAGGGACAGCAGGTTCACTCCAAAGTCTTGACTAATGGCTATTATTCCTCGAATGTCTTTCTCATGTCCAAGTTGATTAATTTCTATGCTGCTGCGGTTGGTGGCGAATGCGCTGCTCTTGCATACGCACGCAAAGTGTTTGATGATATGTCTGAAAGAAATGTTGTCAGCTGGAATTCCATGCTCGCGGGGTATATGAGGCGTGGAAATCTTGACTGGGCAAGGAGGACTTTTTATGAGATGCCAGAGAGGAACGTCGTCTCGTGGACCACTATGATTTCAGGGTATGCGAAAAATGGCGAGTGCAAGCAGGCATTGAATTTGTTCGATCAAATGAGAAAAGCCGGAGTGGAATTGGACCAGTTGGTATTATTGGCAGCCTTGACAGCGTGTGCAGAACTGGGAGATTTAAAAATGGGGATGTGGATTCACTCGTATATCCAAGATACCTTTGTGGGGTCAAATCAGCGAGTGTTGGTTTCTTTGAACAATGCACTTATACACATGTATGCTAGCTGCGGTATGATTGATGAAGCTTATGAAGTATTTAGGTGGATGCCAGAGAGAAGTGCGGTTTCCTGGACAAGTTTGATCACTGCTTTTGCAAAACAGGGCTATGCGCACGCAGCTCTTGAAATATTTCGCTCGATGCAAAGATTGGGCACTTTGGAAGCAAGGCCCGATGGCATAGCCTTTATTGGGGTTCTCTGTGCGTGCAGTCATGCAGGACTTGTTGACGAGGGCCGTCAACTCTTCAAGGACATGATTCAGCGTTGGGGTATTAAGCCTAGGATTGAGCACTATGGGTGCATGGTTGATTTATTGAGTCGTGCTGGTTTGTTGGATGAGGCACAAGAACTCATTGCGACCATGCCTGTAAAACCAAATAATGCTGTTTGGGGTGCTCTCCTTGGTGGTTGCAGGTTTTATCGCAATGCTGAGCTTGCTTCTCTCGTGTCTAAAAAATTGGTTGCGGAACCTGACCCTGACAAAGCTGCTGGTTATCTTTCTCTTTTGGCACATGTGTATGCGACTGCTGAAAAGTGGCAGGATGTGGCTAATGTGAGACGGAAGATGGTCGCGATGGGTGTGAAAAAGCCTGCCGGTCAAAGCTGGGTTCAAATAAATGAGGTGGTTCATGATTCTGTGGCAGGTGATAGGACTCATGAAAATACATCTTCAATTTATGAGATGCTTGGAAAGATCCACTAGGCAAGCAAAGTTGGAAGGCTATAAACCAGACATATCAAAGGTGTTACCAGATGTGTATGAGGAAGTCAAGCAGAATATTCATTTGATCCGTTTCCATCACCTTGCCACTATTGTTTCTGCTGCAACCTTTCCCTTTCCACTTATTCTGCCACCTACGTAGTTCTGTTTGACTGCTTGTTGTTTGCTTAATAATTTGATGCATGCACTCGCAGAACACAACAAGGAATCCAAACTTTTGTTTTGGCCAAAAGAAGAAGAAAAAAAGAGAGAATGAATGGCGATGATGTTATTTTTGAAATACTTCTTCACCTACCCTTAAAGCCCTCGTTGACATCCAAGTGTCTGTGTGTGAATGTTGGAATTTCCTGAATACATTGATGTTGCAGAAAGATCAAGAACCTTAATTAAGCCAGTGAAATTGTGTGAAAAAGAATCTGCAATTAATCAGAGTCGAATCTTGATTTATGGATAATGTTATAAAGTGGAAAGTCTGGCGCACAGTGGTAGTAATATATTATATGTATCGGTTACGTATAACTTTTATAATACTAAGCACCCTTGAAAATTCATTTTTACGAACTATTACTTAAATGTGTAAAAGTCATCTAGAGATATATATGATCATTACCTCCAAACTATCATTTAATCAAACTAAGCATTCAAAATTAAAGCTTATATTGATTCATCTTGTAAGAATTTAGAAGTTGACTAAGCATACACACATTAAGAAAATACATTCTAGGAAGATTACGAGTTTTCTGAATCTTGGGAAGGCTGCTGCTCCTTTCCTATTTCGTGATAAATTAAGAAAATCTTAAACAATGCTGCAATTTTCTTTTTTATTGGTTAATTTTATGATAGCAGGTTCCTCTCAAATTCCGATGTCAAAAGGGAAATGTTTTGAGTTTCGGTCATCGTTGTAATTTAACTTTCTTCTTTTGTTTCAATGCCAATCGTCAAATATCGTGTGTTTGTTTCCTTTTTTAATAAAAAGAATGTCCTGATGTGCCTTTTTTATGTCCTAATACGACCCTCTCCGTTCCCTAGTATTACTGTATATAGATTTCAGTTCGCATGTTTCTTTTTCTTTTTTTCTTCTTTTCGAGCCTTGTGAGCTAGCCTGCTGCTCCTGTCTTTTTCCGTCTTCTGCTTTGGTTTTTTTTCTTTTTCTTTATAATTTACTTTCAAGATATTTGAATACCAAAAGATAAAGAAAAGAAGTTGGAAGAGAAGGAGACAAGAGAAATCAAAATCTTGAAATCATTAAGGTGATAAAGCCACCAACTGGTAATATGTATACATAGTGATAGAGTAGTTAAAATCTGGCTATCTCTTATTATCTTGAGCAGGAGAGTGGGAGGTTAGGGGAAGATGAGACGCGCATGTTTTTTCAATAGATAATTTATGCTGCGGGACACTGCCATTGGAAGAAGTTGTTCACAGAGACCTTAAGCTTGAGAACTTATTATTGGGCTAGTTTAAAACCAAGGTAAAAATAGCTGATTTTGGGTTGAGAAACGTATTGCCTGATGACCATCTTTTTGAGGCCATGTTGCCCCTGAGGTTTTATCTGGGAAGCCATATGCTGGGCCTCCAGCTGATGTATGGAGTTGTGGTGTTGCATTGCGTGCTATGCTCTACGATTGCCTACCTATGGATAATGATGAAGGCATTGCCAGTACTGATCTCATCCAGGGGGTGGGCTACACACTCTTCCTGGTCATGTATCAGATGATGCAAAAGATCTGATTGCAAGAATACAATCTCTTGAATAATGGGGATGGGGTTTGGATTTGTCATTAAAACTCGCTATAGAAAAGCAAAATTGCTGGAACTACATGCTGAATGCAGATTCTATCTGGCGAACGCATTCAAATTAATCAATGATCTTGTGTGGGGTAAGAAGAATAATGAGCACAGCTTCTTTTTGTCCATGGCTCATAATAAATAGGATTTAATTACAGGAAGAGCTCATTGGTTATATGTCTTCGTATATACAAGTTTTCAGTTAGTCTGAGCCTCTTACCGTATTAATCCCTTGGTTTTTTTTCTGTTATGAGAAGCCATTGCTGTGTGATCCAGTATCAATTGCAGGAAGCTGTTGGCAAAGGTCAACTGCACTCTTGTTTATTAATAGAATCAGTGTACTCGAGATCAATAAAAGACCCCATAAGCCTTGTCTCCACCAGCAAACGAAGCGGCTTAGATTGTATGGGCACTCAACGGTTTCCTGACACAAACAACGTCATCACTAGGAAAGGATTATGGTAATCACCAGCCATTACCTAGTCAACTCCAAGCAACTGAAAAGGAAGCAGCTTCAATTCAGCGAGTTCATTTAAAAGACAAGTAAAAATGGTGGATGATAGAGAGGTGAGGAACCTGCTACCCCAACCATCACCCCGATGCCAGAGGTGCCACAACAGACCTCTCTCAGGGCAAATTATCAACGGGGGGCCAGCCCGGGCAAGGGACATCGGACTTTCTTCAAAAAGAGAAAGGGTGCCACTAAAACATTATGAACTTGTTGATCAAGTACCGTATGCATGAACGTTGCTTGCAGCCATGAGTGAAAGTGAAGATGATATGTAAAATAGAGGGATTGGTTTTAGAGTGGAAATGAGGATGCATATGGAGCATCAGAATCAATTTCTGATGTCTGAGTAATATTTTATTGTAAAGAGTTGGTTGGGAGTTCATATTTACACACACACACACCCCATCAAAATTTAATAAGATTTTGAAGATGGGAGGTAATTTTGAAAAAATAATCTGATTTTGATAGGTGCGTGTAAAAGCTAATCTAATACACCTTCTACCGCTAAAAATAAAATGATAGCCAACCAGCATGGGACAGACCCAATGGTCAATTAGTGAGCAACAACTTTTACGAAAGAGACGGGGGAGAGAAACACCTTATCGTCTCCCTCCTCTCTCGTCTGACGTCTCTCTTCATCGTTGATTAACTAACTGCTCACACACACACACACTCAAAAGACTATAAATTAATTAATTATAAACAGAATACAAGAAAAAAGCCCACCATATCAGACCACCAGTCGAGCCGGTTCCCTAATGGCGATAGCCACGGCGGCGGCAGCCACAATGATCACAAGTAGCAGTAAGTTTTTGAGGTTCGGAGTTCAATGCTCTGATAATTCTAGCCCAAGGCGTGGTTTTGGCTCCAAATCTGACACCAAGACCAACAACAAAGTAAGCATCTCATGCTTTTCCTTCCAATTCACTCACTTTGGTCACACTCACAATTTAATTAATTATTCTCCTCATCTTCCTTGTCTCCTTTCTAAACAAAAGAAAGTGCGCAGCGGCAGCTCAAGGGAGGAAAAGGGTATGGCGTTACAACAAAGGTGAGGTTTCCTATCCCATCCCACCCAACACAAGTTAACTAGTTGCTGATTTCTTTTCTGTTTCTATCTATACCTTTCTTACTGTCTCTTATCATTCCTGCTTCTGTTTTTGTTGCAGAAAATCAACTACGAAACAATCTGGTGCCTCGTTACCTTCTCGTATGTGAATTATTACTACCATCTTGTTTTCTCATCTCGTCTTGCTTTTTTTTCACAAGTAAACTTCTTCAGCTATGTAAATTCTAATGTAACTTCTAATGCCCCTTTGTCTATCAACCCAGCTGCTATGCTAATTGCTGTAATTGAGCTTGCAGGGTCTAATCATTATTTTTTTTTTACAACATCCCTCCTTTTTAATTACTGCTGTACAACACTAGTTTTGTTGGAATTAAAGCCTGATTTTTTTCTTATTTCATAACTAAATAAGCACCTTTTACCCATATTAATCAGTCAAAAGCTGAATGGGGACTATCAGACTACTTCCTTTTTAGAGTACCAACATTTTATGTTGATTTCCCACCATTTATCCGTGAAAAAAGAAAAAAAGTGTTGCCCCATTCTGCTTCGAAAATTTTGTTCAATCTAGTAGAAAATGCTCGTCTAATAATACCCTTTAGCTAAAATGTGTGTTCTATGTAGAGGCACCTGGTTTAAGTTCTCGTTTTGATGGAAAGTCTAGCAGGAATTCTGCAGACATTGATTTTGAGCAACGGGTGCAAGCAATTAGAAGGTGATCAATTTCGTAATCTTTCACATTATTAGAAATAATGCATGCTTTTTATAATTGCTTCTCATCAAAGTGTTTAAAATATTACCTCAACTGGCATTATAGTCACTCGGAGATTGTTCAGAATCCTGTTACTGTTTCCATTATGTAAATTACTTTGCATTAAAAAAAAAATTTCTTCATATTGATCGCTACATGTATGCAAAAAGTTTTTAAGGTTTTCCTCTCGCTTTTCTCTTCCCATACGATATCACAGTAGAATAATGAATTGCCAAGCCTCTCTCTTTTTATCATTTTTGCAGTTCTTTAGCTGAGGATCATTCATTCTGTACTCAGGTCAGCACTTGAACAAAAAAAGACAGAAGCAATTAAAGAGTTTGGACCTATTGACTATGATGCACCAGTTAAAACTGAAAACAAGACAATTGGACTTGGAACTAAGGTACAACTCCAACAACGTGAATTTCCATTTTGGAATCATATTCAGCAATCTTCTTCAGTTATGCTGACATGACTGATTTCTACTCTGGAAATTAATAGATTGGAGTAGGAGTAGCTGTTCTGGTCTTTGGCTTGGTTTTTGCACTTGGAGACTTTCTTCCTTCAGGAAGGTATGCTATGGTGCTTTTGAGTTTTTCTTGCTCTGTTACTTTCTTGTCAGATCAGTTGTTCTTTGCTTTATACATTCCTGCTTAGCTGCTTGATTTATGACTTACCTCTCTGCCATACCAAAAAAATAGAAGAGAAGTGGAAGAGAGTACTTTGTTTGGATTTTGGTAGAGTTTAGCCCTTAAATTTCATGAAAGTAGATTCACATCCATTTTGCTTGTGTTTTTTTATGAGATTTATCTCTTCAGTCAGGATAAGTTGTTTCTCTGTTCTTTTCTAAAGCCTGAAGCAGTGATGCCACTTAGTGCGCCAGCTTCCTTGATGATCTCATAATTTGTGGATGGTCATAGCTATGATTACTTCTTGTTAGAAGTCAAAATTGAATGAATATGGATTGAATGGCCTGATACAAATAAAAGCAGAAGATTGAACAATCAAATTAAAACATTCTGTAGTTGAAGGACCTTTTTCAGAATTAGGTACCAGCTGAGAGACCACCATTTCAAGCAACCCTACAATATATCTGTATTTTCATTTTTGGACTTGTCTCATGTTAATCTGAACTGTTACATTTCAGTGATGGTCCAACAGAAGAAGCTACAGTAGTCAATAAAAAGCTATCAGAAGAAGAGCAGAATACTCTTCGGGTAATATTCTTGAAGATGGCTATATGTGTTTGTATGTGTATTCACTGCCAACTATCAATGCAAAAACATTTAAAGCATCCACTAAAACTAGAATTTACTTTTGCAATTTTTTTACTAGGATGTACATGCAGGTTTTCATAACCCTCCTGGCCTACGTGATATGTCACATGCATCACTGTTTCTTCATCACCCTGTAAAGCTTAATTATCTGTCCATCCTTTTCTTGTTGAAAGGAGTATTGACTTATGTTCAGATTATCTTCTACTGGGGCGCACTTTTTCCTTCAACTTTACAGTGAATCCCTGTCAACCCTCTGATGGATTTCGTCTGATAGGTTGTATGATAGTTTACTTATAGTAGAACAAGCTCCTCACTCTTTTTACTTTCTTTTGTGTTGCAGGCTAGGTTGAAACAATATGAATTGACACTCAGCACTGCCCCTAAGGATTCAATTGCACTTGAAGTGAGTCAAGGAACATGATATACAAATACATATAGTTGAGCATTATTCTATCTAATGTTGATTGATAATTGTGCTCTTGATGTTTAGCTTTATTTTTTCACTTCTAATTTATGGTTGTGCTCAGAATACTTAAATATTATGTTCCATATCTGTTTAGCTTTGAAAAGTCAAATTAAAGGAGGCATTCAGTTTGCCATAACATCAAAAGGAAAAAAAATAAAATCAGGCAATCTGATGTTGCTGGCTTCCCAGCCAGAACCAAACTACTAGTTAAAGCTGATAGAGAGAGTGGTGATTAGTTTTCAACTCCAACCCCCTCCCCCACTCCTTATCCGTGGAGTATTTTTGGGCCATTTTGTTGATTTTGATGTCGGGAGGTTTGGTCCATTTTTAATTCCTTGTTTTAACACCATGTTAAACAAATCCCTTTCCCCATTTGTGGTTATGACTAAATCAGCTTAGTGTTTGTGAAGAATTGAAATTTCTCTCCATAAGGAAGATTAAATATTTTAATGGCACTCATGTCTCAATAACTTCATCAACTGCGTGTTTTTTCTTTTTCAAAAATGTTTGAATTTATTCAAGAAGGCTTGCAGGGAGCTGCGGTAACATTGGTTGAATTAGGAGAATATACTCGGGCTGCCTCTCTGCTTCAGGACTTGGCAAAGGTTTATCCTACTGTATATCACAAGTATGCCATGTATGATGGCATTATACGCGCCTAATACTGTATTGCAAGTTTATTTATCCAAATTAAATCTTCAATAATTTGCAGGAGAAACCAGGGGATCCTGATGTTTTTCGTTTGCTTGGAGAAATTAAATATGAACTCAAAGATTATGATGGGAGTGCTGCTGCATATAGGATTTCTGCAGCGGTCAGTTTTCCCTGATTTTTTATTTATTACCTATTGCTGTTGATGAAACATTGTGAACACTGGGTTTGCAGACGCGGTTTGAATAGGATAGAAGAGTCCATTTTTACTTTCATCAAATTGCAGAATATGAGCGCAGTGTAAATTCTAAATAAAATTACTTGATGTTTTATGTTGTTCTTCATTTAGCTGCATGTGCTAGCATAACTATGCACCATGGGCAGAGTGCTTCCTTTCACAAATTGAACCAATCCATTCATCTTCTTTCTGTCCCTGTACTTGTTCCCATTCTCAGAAGTATTCCCATAAAGAATAAAAGAAAAGGAGGTTTTCACTTTTTGCCCTCCATATACTTAAAGCTTAGACAGCGATGTCATGTGGGTGCAAGTGGTCTTGTATAGGACTCTAGCAGATTGGTGTAGAAGTGTAGGCATAAATATTATTTATATTTCTTGGTTGATGTTTATCTTTATTCCCTGTATTGATATGCTCAATGGTGCTATCTGCTCTTAAAAAACAGTTATCAAAAAATGTTGATTTTGAAGTTCTGCGTGGTCATGCTAATGCATTGTTCGCTGCTAAGAAACCAGATGAGGTATGTCGTATGTCATCAGGCTTGCAGATTGAGATTAGAATGATATCTTTATTCATCATTATTTGATGTTTTTTTCCCAGAGTTTGTGCTCATTTACATAGTTATTTTCCACATGCTATATAGTATTTCGAATTTGGCAGCTGATATGGATTGGCTGAAAATGAAAATTGGATCTTTTTTTCGTTTATATATGCACATATATAAGAATAATGGATTTCTGGTTAGAAAAATATATCTTTCCGCAATAAAAAATGTTTGAACTTGCATACTCTTTTTCTGTCATTCATGAAGGCTGTTCAAGTCCTCTTGGCTTCTCGTGCAAAGCTAAATTCTGGAAAATCAAGCAGTGTTGATATTAAGGTTGACGGGAATGGTATGGAAATTGAATCACAGGAGGTGGACCCTATTCAAGTAAGTTTTTTCACAATAGCAGGTCCAAGATCCTATTGAGGATGGTTATCCTTGTAGATTGAGTAGCATCTATACAGGCCTCTTCTTCTTGTATTGACCATGTTCATGCATAAATGATGAACTCTCCTACTACAGTTACAAATTCAAAATCTCAGAAACTGAGTTGTCATTTTTGAGATGGTCTTTATCCTTCAAGCTTATGTTAGGAGCTCTATGATTGCACTTTGTAAAATTATGTGTGTTTTTGTGTTTGTGTATGTGTGCTTTTGGGCTGTTCATTTCATGGGTAGCTGAAATAAAATAAAAATAAATGCATCTGGTACAGAGTGAGCTTATGAAAAGGGAAGTGAAAGCGATGGCCAAAATTATAAGTCAAAGGAAAACAAACAAAATGAAAATTTGAGTTAATATAAAGAACTCTGGAAAACATTTTAACATGTGGAGCTGGAAATGTTAGGCAATGACTGAATTTACTGAATTCTGAAAAGACTTTCAAGTATGCTTACAGATGTGGTAAATTTGTTTCATGTTTTTCTCCTTTTCTTGAAATGAATTCTCATCGGTTCTCTGTACCCTCATCTGGGTATCATTTTTCAAATTGTTTCTTTGCCGTATTTTTTCTTTAGTTTTTAATGAAATGCACTTTCAGGTTGACTTGCTTCTTGGGAAGGCTTATTCAGATTGGGGACATGTAAGTGATGCCGTGTCAGTTTATGATCAGCTTATTTCTAGTCACCCTGATGACTTCCGTGGTTACCTGGCAAAGGTTAGATTCCCTTCTTATCCCTAAAATTGGTTTTTGAGCACTTGAGGGTTTTTTTGGCTGTTTATAACTGATGATCATGATTATGTATTACCAGCAAACACTGGAAAATGTCCAAGAGAAAAAAGCTGCAGATTCTCTTGGTGTCTTCATCTTCTTATGAGTGACTGGCCAATCATTGCATATAAATTTTGTTTTTCTGATCTACCTGCAGGGGATTATATTAAAAGAAAACGGAAATGTTGGAGATGCAGAGAGGATGTTTATCCAGGTGAGTATATGAGCATATGACCATCTAATTGCATGGCTTCAGAATTCAGATGAACATATTTAAATGCACATCGGCTCAATTTCTCCCACACACTGTTCATGCGGGCATATGCATTGAACAGTGCACGTGGGTGCAGAGAGCCTCATGAGACATGTACAGCTGCTCTTGAGCCGAGGTGGCGTGCTTCATGCCACCGATGGAAGAACGTATATAGGTTCCAAAACATGTACGAGTGATTCACTCGCTTTGAGTAAACATGTGGCACTAAACTCCATGTTACAAAAAACTGTTTCGGAAAGAAACAAAAAACGAGTTGGTTTAGAGGCATGGATCGGTTTTGTATATATTAAGTTTGGATTGCCATCTTTATATCCATCCAATGCTGCATTAGAAAGCCCATTAGAAGAGTCCATTCACCATAGCTTTAACTTAATTTACTACACAATAGAAAACAACATTTGTAAACTCTCAGGATGGAGTTTTTCTTTTCAATATGAGATAGACATCTTTATTCATCTACAAACCACTACAGCACTCTATACTTCTTACAAAGATAATATGCCAGTCTGTCTGAACCAGCACCGATCTTCTGTGAATGAAACAGCGTGACATCTGTCTATGGTTTGAGGTTGTTCAACAGCTACCTCTAAGTTAATAGAATTTTCATGTAACGTTGTAATCAGGGTTTCTTAAGTTCCATCTTTCTATTGCTTACTTCCAAAGGTTATGTATGTACAGGCACGATTTTTTGCACCGGAGAAGGCCAAGGCGCTCGTAGATCGTTATGCAAGAAAATGAACAGTTAATTGTACATTTGCATGTTCAAAGCTTGAGCATTCTCAACGGAGCCAGACGCATCTGGTGTATACAGCATGATAATCAAGACTCCAGTTTTTCGAAGGATACACACAGCATGATAAGTCGAACTCGACTGGCCTCTATTTAACTCCGCTGTTGCCTGTTTGGACTGTATATAGTAGTCAAGGGTGTTCTGAAACCTGAAGGAGAGAGGGGGAGTGCACGTTCGCCCTTTATGCTCATTATTATTTAAAGAAGGTCTAAATCTCGGACAATGTGCCTTTATGCTGAAGCCTAAAGCATATGAGAGGAACATCATAAGCTGATAATTAATGCTCAGAAACCAACAAGGAGAAGGATACAATTTGAGCAGTCGTTGGTATGATTAGAACAATAAAAAATGGACCGCATCCTGTAGTAATTACTTATGTATGATCCATAGTATAAAATATCCTTGATAACTTTATATTATTGAATGATAAATAACATCCCATTAATTAAATCAAGACCTACCTTAGTAATTCCGAAACAAAATCCAATCGCTAGCTCTTAAGACACTTGATGACAAGAGAATCATCTATGTTCTCGTAAATCTCACTGATTAATTAACACATGAAATAATAAAAGTAACTAATGCCTTAATGCTTCTTAATCTGTACTATACATGTGGTGTTATAGTTTAAAAACATTTCTGGTGCTATGATGTTAATGAGAATATTAGCCAGTTTCTGGTAGTTACATGATTAATTAAATATTTCCCAACGAGTTATTAGAAATTATGAGTCAATTAATTCTCAGCCAAGATGGATCGTGCTTAGTTAATTTGGAGAGGAGAGGTCAAATGCAGCCGGCTAGTTTGTCTCCGTTCGTTGTCTCCTACGATCGAACATTTCTTGTTAATTTTCAGTAAAATTAATTAAACAAAAACAATGGGATTCAAAAGAGCAGAAGAGAGAGTAATTGAGTTGCTTATGATGTAAGGCAGAAACCCTTATCAGTTAAATAATCCTAATCTCTCTTTATCAAGATGGATCGATTTTTTGTTTGTTGGGGGGGGGNGGGGCGCTGAAAGAAAAGAGAGTTAAGAGAAAGGAGAGAATTTAATTACTTAATTACAGTTTAAGCATTATCAATTACATAACAAAAGAAAAGGGAAAAGACGCTAACGTAAATGTGTCATCTAGAATTTTGTTAAAAAAAAATTAGGGTAGGTGAAAGTTAAATTTTGTTTTTTTTTTTAAAATAAAACTCTCGTGCAAGCTCTTTTTAAATGGACCAAGTGTTGATGTGACCTCTTTATTTTTTTATTTTTTTAATATTTTTTAATTTATATTGAAATTAATTCCCCTTCTCTTTTATTTTTTTTATTTAGCTTTTTTAAAATAATGGTTTTTTTATTAATTATGTTTATATGTATTTGAATTTTTGAAGAGATTATTCCAATTTATCTATAATTTTCTTCATGTTTTATATAATTGAAATTTAGTTTTAAAAATGAGAACTATTTAATTTTGGATAGTATTTCTAAAAATGCAACCTTGTAAGAAATATATTTTTTTGTTCAATTAATATTATATGTATATCTATTTTTATTATTATTTAATTAAATAAAATAATAATAAATAAAGTTATTGAATATAGTTGGTGAATATATTGTATTGCAAGATCAAATATATTAATTTATACATGTCTCTTGAATTGTTTTAGATATGTATTTAATTATTATTATTAAATATTTTTTTCTTTTTTAATATTAATAATTTTTTGATTTATTTAATGAGATGCATGAATAATATTTTTAATTTAACTTATATTATTTATAGAAAAAAAAAACATATTACAGATACCTGTGTGATTATTTAAAAAATAACAATCTGAGCGGGTGAAGTAGCTTGTGAAACAGGAACGGGGCAGTCAAAAGCACAGGAAACACAGTGATGATCAACCAAGCCCTAGCTAGTTCTTAGATGAACTTTCCTTTTCTTTTCCTGTTTGTTCCCTTTGATTTGTACCAAGAAAAACAATTTACAATTTATCAAAGTCAACCTCATCCTTTTTCTTAAAAATTTGATAGTTATATTTGCGATTTTTCGCTATATTCAGTACTGAACTCTCTCAAAAACAAAACGTAGATGTCAATATTGATCATGTACACATATGATGAGGATAGTGAGAAAGTGTGTTAGTTCACGATCTGGTGAGTAACAACCAATCATCTCCTTGGTCGTCGACTCTGCCTTAGCAAACCCTAACTCATGCAAAATTAATTAAGGTAAATATCTTTCTTCTCTTAAACCACCTTTAAGATCTTCTCAAAGACAGGAACTTCACATGGTATCTTCAAGACTCCCTCTTGTTGAAACCCAAACTCCTCTTCGGCCTCTCGCAACAGTATTCCAAAAGCTTGGAGACCCAAGTACTCCGTGGGGATGATATACCTCTTCATCTCCTTGCCAACGCAAATAGCAAGGTACCCTTTGGGGACAACATCGTTTGATGCAGCAGCTGCTGCTGCTGATGAAGAATCTGTGAAGGAGAGAGTGTTCTCTTTATGAACTTGATGCTCTTGCTGGCATTGCTCCTGATGCTAGTGTCGTGGTTGTGGTTGTTCTTTGGTGCATTTGCTGCCCTTTTCCATTTCGTGAGGATTTGCTGAAGCCGAACAATGTCGCTGATCTTGCTTCACTTTTTTGGATGATCCATGACAAAATAACTTTATTTGCCTCTGTTTGCTTGAGAGGGAATATTTGCTCACAGCTGTGGTGGGATTAAAAGAAGTCATAGATGCATGCTTGGTGTAATGATTTTGCACAATATTTAATTAAATATATACATAACGACTAAATAATATATGATAGATTAATCATTGGAGTGAGAGAGGTCGCTTAGGCAGTGCAACTGTCTCAAGAATCAACCAAAACCACGAACCCATCTAGCAGCTTGACTTTTCCTTAATTTGTTTATTCCCCCAAGACACACAACAAGGATATGATTAGTGAATTAATTCATAATTCTAACCAATTATTCAATTTAATTATAACTAATTAATCAGCTCTACAATGGCATGGTAATGCTATCAATTGACTCATGATCTCTGGTCTGCTGTACATGCATGCGCAAACATGCTAAAAACTTGGTTAACTTCCTCTCGGTATATATTATATATGTTGATGCATTAATTAAATGTTATCTCAACAGGTACAGTATGTTTTCTAGTGGTTTCAATCTGTTAGTTTATTGGATTTGAGGCTGCCTTGAAGACCGTACGTGGATGCTGACACTCGATCAGTCGAGAAACTCCATGTGAGATGCTTATTATTTTATCTTATGGTACTGAGGATACAATAATATAATATATATATATATATATATATATATATTAGCATACTCACAATTACTTGGCATATATCTTCTTCAATCGCTAATTAAAGAACATGAAACACCTTTTGTGGGTGTCAATTAAACAATTGCTTATGATCGATTAACTTGATATATAGCTAGCACGAGCATGATACATTAATAATCATGAAGGGTAATTATATATTTGGTCAATGGTCAAAGAACTGCAAATGCATATGGAAACCATGCGCTCTAATTGTAGTTGGGTACGGTTTATTGTATACTAATTAACCATTCTTGTTTATTGATAATCATCAACAAAACCTAGGGAAAAGCTTCGTTTATAAATTAATCAGCAACCAGGATCGATCATCATGCATGCACGTCAAACATATACAAGTTCCATTCAATAGATACACAATTAAGCACAGGATTAATCACTTGTGAGCAGGGGGGGTCTGTGTGTAAGCACGAAGGAAAGCGTGCAGGCGTATGGGATGACGCATGAAAGAAGAGCACAAGATATAACTAAGAAGGGGCTGCAGGGGGGATTGAGGGTGTCAGGCTCCTGGATACTTGGTCCTCCCAGTATAATGATCAGGCAGCAGCTAGAAAGCAGAATATATATAGAGAGCAAGCGACGGTAATTGCATGCAGGAGGCAAGTGAAGTGAATGGGGTCGATGCTATACGTACAGCAAATCATGCAAGTTAAGGGCGGTTTCTGCTCAGAACTGCTGCAAGCAAGCCATAGACCAACAAATAACTCCTTTTCGACCTTGTAATTGTAGCTCAAAGTAGGTAGGTAGTCCCCACGCATGCAAGCAGCCCAGAAGATCTCCAGGGGCCATTCCTAATCATGCATTGCATTGCATCGCGTTGCCCACCAGATTAATGCAAATTATATTATAATTATTGCCTCGTACGTATATAATATACATAAATCCATGCGTGAATGATTGCATCTGATCCTACCATTTTCTGCACGGATCAGGTGAGGCTTTTTACCCCAAGCTAAAGAGGATAAAATATTATTATTATTATTATTACTAGCAGTCATTAAGAGCCGAGCCGGTAACATGTATATTTTATGGTTGAAAGAGGCCAATGGGTAGGGTTTCAAAGAGGAGGACCGCCGATATCGATTAGGGCTTACATGAACTAGCTACATCAGTGGAGCGCGCGCGTGTATGTTTTTCCATGATCCATAAGACAAGAGCAAGGGGTCATATGCAAAATCACGGTCATTAAATAATTGTCATTATATATTCACATCATTAATAAATCTTAAAATCGAGAAAACAACTACAGTTATTTTTATGGAATTTTTAATTAATTAACTTGTTCATAATTGCAAATAATATATAAAAAAAAAAAGATGAAAGATTTAGATATGATTAGAGGAGGATGAGATCAGGAGAGGAGACAATATTTTAGGATTAATTTCTATAATAAGGTGCAGGGCTTCGCTCGTGATCGATGTAGCAAATCCTTCAATAAGATTATTCTCCTTTAATTTCCATCATCGATCTACTGCATATATATGCATGTGGTGTGTCTACATGGAGCAGCAGCAGCAGCAGCAGCAGCAGCAGCAGCAGCAGCAAGTTAAACTACTTGAATTATCATTATTAGATCTCAATCTACCAAAAAAAGAAAACAAAAGCAAATCCAATTATTTATTTAGTATTTAACCGATCCCTTTTCACTGGAGGCGGCGGCTATGAAATTAAATTTAAAGGTCTTGTTAGAGTATGGAGCTTTAGGATCTTCCGCAACTTAAACGTGAAATCCATGGTAACACATCTTATCTGACACCAATCCATGCATGTTATTACTGTCTATAGCTGCATCAAATGCAACGAACAAAATCTAATATATATGAAAGGAGTTGCCATCATATTCAAATCCCATGTCTCGTACCTGATCACTAGAACTTTGATGAGACCCAGTGAGCGGCAGTGCCTTTAGCAAAGATCCAAGGTGCCCAAGAAAGCACAGTTGTTCAAATATGCCTCCCACACTACACTGAAACGTAGTTGCAAGAGCATGCTGGTACATGGAAAAACAACAAACATGAACGAGAAGGAAAGACCAAAAATGTATGGAACAGGGGAACCAAGAGTTATGCTTGTGCATTTATACCAAATCCCGCATTATCCTCCTGCTCTTCGAACTCTGAAGCTACACCCATACATATTGCAATTTTTGCATACATTTAGGGTAATTAGTATGGAAAAGGACAGAGAGCAAACTTAATTATGAGAAAACTGAGGTATAACGTTAGGGATCTCTGAAAATCCAAGTATTTACAAGAACCGATATGTGCAGGGTACAAGGTATCACCAGAGAGACATTATAATCTAGATTTCCTAGGCAAAAATCATTGGCAAAAATATAAACCTGCAGGCTGCAGGGGTATGCACTCTGCAGTGTTGAACCAAAAATAAAACTTATCCGCCATGATATGTCATGCTGGTAGCATTACTATATTTTCCAGACTAATGATGTATTGCCTCGAGGGTCTGCGACTATGAGCCACAGGATGCAAACCAAACTCACCCAATCCATGGTTTATCTCGGCATTCAAGTTCAAGTATGGCTGCAGCCAGCTGCTTCACTCTTGGTACAAGTGATCCCCTATCTTCTTTGTAGCTTCCAAAAAATTACCGGGAGGATCAAAAGGCTTCACTGAAATCTCAAAATGGAATTGAACTACTTCACCATACTGTACTGGGATCTCAAAGACTTCCTCTCTTACAGCAGTGCTGATGGCTCTGATTTTGCATCGAGCTTTTCTGAGGTTTCTGGTGAAACTGTCAGGAGCGAAATACGAATGCAGATGAGGAAATATCAAGTATCTGAACACGAAAGCCAAATCGAACCAACGTTTCAGGAAAATATCATGTACATGATGGCATTGTGTTGGTTTCGGTCAGATATTTTAAAGTGATATCCAACATCCTTACCATTTACATGAAAATGCATTCTAGGACAGTACTAGTGATTTTTCTCATAGAACCATCAGTAAAAAACTGCCACTCGACATCGTTACTCCTAATTAAAACAACGGCGAGAAAATACAGACAAGAAGAAGTGCAAAATATCTAAGGTGGAAATGCATTTTCTGTCTCCTAAAGAATACTAAATCAAAAACGCTACTCGTACTTCAACAGGAGGTTGGAAAGGAAAGGATTTCCAGTGCTTAATACAGAAATAAGGCAGAGTTTTTTATCTTTTCTTCTCTCTGACTTCTTGGAGGAAATGAGAGATGAGTTTAGAATGGCGTCAACGGCTTCACATTGTTCTTTCCTTTTTTCTAATTAAGTCTACAGGAATACGATCACTACCATCATTGACCTCCCTGGTCTTGAGGCTGCCTTCAGCTGAGGAGGTAGAATCCAATTTCTTCTGGTTTCTGTTACATTCAGTAGATTTCCTTGGTCCTCTCAACATGTTCAATTTCATTTTTTTAAGGCCACCACTCATTTCATGTTCAGAACAGTCCCTAGTACTCTTCGAATTATCACATTTATCTTTCTTCTTACTCGTACAAGAATTCGAGTCACGTTTCTTCTCGCTTCCCTCTTTGCCCTTGCTCCCATCATCAGTAACAGGTTCCTCTGTATGTACAGACTTGACACTTTTTGGAAGACCATGTTCATGTCTTGATTTTCTTACGCTACTTTGGACATCTTCCCTTTTAGATGAAAAATTCTTACCATCTCCAGCAACAGTCCTATCGTATTGAGTCGCAGAACTGATAGACTTTTTATCCCTGTGCATAGCCCTGTGCAGTTTCTGCTCGTTTTGTTTGCCAAGATTGCCATTGCCTTCAGCATGCTTTGCCTGCCTCAGATGATTATTAATACTTTCTTCCCTGCAAGTATCCCTAGGAGCTGTTTTGAACAAGAATTCATATGGCTGTTTTCCTGAGATGACCAAATCTCTCTTTACTATCGGCCAATTATGGTTTGTCTGCCAGGTCCTCGCATTACCCAATATCCAAATATGGAGCTTGGCTCTTGTCAGGGGAACATTCATCCGTTTACATCAGCGACAAATCCAATACTGCTGGGATTCGATCCATTTGTAGAGGAACTTGAATTAGATGCTCTAATAGTAGAAAGTATCAGTATACCAAGCTCTCAATCCTGAAATGAAATCCATCAACAGTATTGAACTCAATATCAGCTACACCAGATGATCCAAACGCAGTAGAAAAACGAGCACAGAGGTGAGAGCTGGCTCTTTTATGGAGTTATGATGCCAATTCTACCACCAACAAGCTCGGATTAGTCTACTGATCAAGAAGATTTGCTTCATCTCTTGATTTTTGAGTTTAAATCTTATAACAACACTTGAAAATAATTATTTAAAAAAATATACCAAGTTGATATAAAAAACATATGACCCACGAAAAACTGATCTCAATTGACACAATCAGCCCCTTAAATTGAATATCTTACGGACAAATTACATACACTGCACAGGCTAGCCAATTTTGGATTTGAATAAATGGAACCAAATTTATTATTGCTGAGAATCATCAGTGACAATTGTTAATGACAGAACGAAAATCTGTTTGGTATATATCAAAGATTATGAGACGCCAAAACTTCTTTTTGTTTTTTATTATGAAGCTCGGCTGATAAATTTAGCTTAGGTCAGAAATTGAAATGGGCATTACATAAAAGGATAGCCCAATCATATAATGATGATATCCATGAACCTCATATATCCAAAGATTCAATCCTGGGTCCCCGGAACAGTCACCAGCAGGCCCAGCTGCCACCTTCCGCCTTGTGATTATGATAAGACAATCCCAACATTGTCTTCCGAAGGAACATGATGCAGGATTTTTTTGGCCAAAGCTGTCATAAAAGCCGTCTCTCAACAAGCAGTATATCTTTCCAAGCTTCATAAAACATCCAAGTGATGCCTGAGGAAGGCATCACTTTTAAACAACTTGCACCCCACCCTCTGTAAAGTCCCATCAATCCCTCCTCCCTAATTACTTCTGAAAGTGCTGCTGCCATGTGGGGTGGACATTTACCTTGCAGAGCTCCCACCATTAGCCGTTTCCTGGCCACCTCTAACGGAAAGCTAAGGGTGCTAGCAGTAAAACCTGTACATCCAAAATATAAATGAATTATTACCAACTAGCTGACCGAGACGGTGTTGTAACAACAGTTATCAGTTAGAATGCAGATCTATCTAATCATTTATGCTCTACTAGCCATATGATTGCAATGTATGATAAATCTACACATTTCACCTTGGAAATAAGAAGCAAGTAAACAGTTTCTCTAATATTACTCTGGAAACTAACGTTTATTTGAAATATACTTTTTCTCACCTGCAAAAGCTCCAATTAGGAGCATCTCTGGACGATTTAGTGAATTCTTTTTTTTTCCCTTACAATAAGATGTCTTCATCGTGTCATACATGAAATAGTAGCATGTACTGTATGGAAGCATGCCAATCAGTGTAGGTGAAATCCCGGCATAGAAGGCACCAATCCCTCCATCCTTGTAAATCTTGCTAATTGCAACGCTTAAAGTAGGGTATATATCACGGCTCACAGTCAATCTATCCTGTAAGAAATACAAGTGTCACGATCAGTTCTAACTAGAAAACAGATGTCTCACCTCTCAAAGATTTTCAGACTTGAAGCTGTGGAAGGAAAAGGTTGTGACCCAATATCACATCTAATTTTCAATAATTAAAAAAAAAAACATAATATTATATACCATTGCACCATATTATCCAAGTCAGAGCAGGATCCCAGGAGGGACATCATGAACATATATCATCATGATGAATATGCAGTAAAACAGCAGATAGCTACTTAATGTTAATGAAGTTTGATCTCATTTTCCATTTTTTATATTAAAGCTTGTAGTGCAAATACCTTCAAAACTTCGAGAGGATGGCAGGCAAGTGTGCTAAAAATCCCAGCAGCAGCACCGCCCACAGCAACTGGAGAAATCCAGGAGAGAGAAAAGCTCAAACTAACAGGACCAAGTTGCACCCTTGGACATTCGCTCTGACTCCATTTCTCTTGTGCTGATGTCATCGCTCGCTTGACACACTCAAATGTTCCAAGTTCAATTGCCTGAGTAGGAATTATTCGAAGCATATTGATTCCATTTCCAGCCCACAGTCCCTGCCAACCCTGCTGCTCAATCACCTCCAAGAAACTACCAGAAATGTTTTTGGATCCAACACCAACCACCATTCTTGTTCTGCATTTTAACAGGTAAAAAATCAGGGAAGATGTTCGGATTTTCACGAGTTAGTGGTCAAGACGAATAAAAATGGTAAACAACAAATCAAACATTTCAAAACACCTAGCACGTGTAAGTAAAACTTTGGAAGCTCTCATGAACTCGTTGGTTTCATGATACAAATGCTGATTTATGCTAGCAAAGTTGGTAGGAGTGTACGGAAATTTTCCAAATAGAATCAATCAAGAAACTCCTCTTCTTTCTTCTGAGATCTCAGAATTTATTAACTTACATTGATTAATTCGACCAAATTTCTAGAGCTCTTTCACTCTCAAATTTTACTTCAAAGAATAGATTTACTTCGATAACAGACTAGCTCTCAAGCTCAATTTGCACTAACCGATAGAAACTGACTTCAATAGCACCTAAAAATAGCAAATACTAATCTGATGGTTATATAAAAGCAGTAACACAGGTGCTATATAAACAAGAAGACACAGAGCAAATACTAACCTGATGGTTTCTAAAGGCGCGAGCACAGCTTTCGTCATAGCCCCTGCTAAAGCCCCACTGAGAAACTCACCGGCTTCTCTACTCCTCATGAAATCCTGGGTATTTTCATCATATTCAATTCAAAATATTTTTTATTTAAAAAAAAAAGCAAAAAAGGAACATTCAACTCACCCAACTGAAAATAAAAAAAAAAAAAGAAGATATGGGCTTTGCTTTTATTCTGAATGTAAACCAACTTGGTTCTCTATTAGAGAGAGAAATAAAAGGCAGATTCAGAATATTCCATCCAAAATTCATTTATTTACTGAACAACTTTCCTTTTCCTTCATTACTCTCAGTCTCGACGCAAGCAAAAAAACACATAAATGACAAGGAATTGCTCTAATTCCAAAGGGGAGTAAAAAAAGGTGATGAGGAGCAAGTAGGAGGCACATACTCTAACAGCAAGCTTGAGATCAGGGAGTTGAAATCGGAGCTCAAAAGGAAGAGCAAGAGGAGGAGGAGAAGGTAGAGGGATAGGTTCATCTAGCTCCTTGGGAAGCACCATGGTGACCCCACCGAGCACGTCTCCAAAAACCCCGCACTTCTTCTTCTGCGATTCAGTTTCAAAATCCATCGTCAGTTTTTTTTTTTTTTCTTTTTTAAAGAAACAGGAAAAAAAAGAGCTTATTTTTTAACAAGAGTAGGATGAAGCTATATAGTAATTGGTGTTACTGTTAGTAGAGGGAGGGAGAAAGGGACGTACCTGAGAGCGGGACTTATGGGTTCGAAGAGATATTTTCCCTTTGCTTCCTTTGGTTTTGAAAGAGAGTCGGGAGGGGTATTTCTTGGGTTTTTAGGGCTTTTTTTGGTTTTTGGTGACTCCTGGCTCCTACTTCTTTCCTGAGTTTTTAGGGTTTTTGAAAGGCGCAAATTTGAGCGCTTTTTCTCTTCCCAGAGGCTGCGTCTGTCTGTGTCAGAAACAGATGCCCTACCAACTACAGCATAAATATTGGTTCGCTTTTAAATTTATGTATTATTTAAATAATACTTTTATTATTAATACATTATAAAATTTAAAAATATAAAAAAATTAATTTTTTACATAAATCAACCAGATTCCCAGATATTTTTAGAAGATATTTAACGATATAGTATTGGGTTTTTTAAAAGTATATTTTACTTAAAATAATATCTTTTATTTTTTAAAAAATTATTTTAATATTAACATGATTTGAAAATATAAAAAATTAATTTAAAATAAAACATTTTTAAAATATGAAAACAAATAAAGAGAAGGGATGAGTTTGCAGTTAAAATAATCGTACTATGTACTTAAAATATTAAAAAAATAAAAGAGAAAAGAATGGAAAATAAAGAGCATGCAATATATCGATGATGGATATGGTCGAACGAGAGATTCAAGAATGTCTTTACAGCCCTGTTTGTTTTTTTTGTTACAAAGTAATTTTTTTTTAATGAATTCTAGAAAAATAACTTTTAAAATAATAAATTATTTTTTAATATTTGATAGTACAATAAAAAATAAATTAAAAAACTTTTTAATATTTGATTATAACATGAAAAATAAACTGGAATTAAAAAAATAAATATTACAAATTATTAATGTTGAATAAGAATGAAACTGAAACAAAATAATTTTATAAATTATTTCAAATAAAATATAATTAAAATAATAAATATCAAATCTTAAAAATAAAAAAATATAATATAATTAAAATAATAGAGTTACTTCTCAAATAAGCAACTAGCAAAATACTCTTGTTTTCCTTGCTGAATGCCCCACCCTTTCCAAAGTCCATACAAACTAAGAGATTTCTCTTCAATGAACCAAAAACATTGAGAATTTGGGATGGAAAGGGAAAGAATAGTCGAAGCACAGGAATTGGTGGGGGCCGCCTGCCACGTGATTTACCTTTCTCTTTTCTTTCCCTTTTTCTCATTGAGACACTCTTCCACAAATAAATGACCAGGGACCATTTAAAGAAACTTCTGTTGATAAGGAATGGGATAGGAAAGCGAAGCTGTGAACATCCTCCAAAAGGCATCTGCCACTTGCGTTATTGGACCTTTGGCATTGACACAAGTTCACAAAATTCACAACAATCATTCACACGTTCTTGGTTTCTGATGTTTTGGATCTTACTGTCCTTAAAAATCACATGCAAAGGGCACACAAAGTTTGTGGACGGACAGAGCACTCCAAGTTCTCCGCATGCTTAAAAAACATAATGCTTCAAGCAAATTCGCAATGGATTTCTCAAATGAAAGACGATGCAATGAAAAGACAAGTACTTGCTCATCACATTATCAATCTGTCCAAATAATTTCTGTTTAATATGAAAAATCATAAGACTTCACAGATTGGCAGAATACAAGACTAAATTTAAATCAACAAAACTTCCTTCCAGCTATGGATGTAATGAGACCACAGAACACTAAAAAATGGGGGTACATGTACAATTTACAGTACATCTGAATCTACAGAAATGCCGTTACCTCGCCCAAGAAATCGAGAGATGCGGGCACTGCCTGATTGTGAGTTCTCAGCGAGCATGTAAAGACAGAATAAGCATAATGCTGTGCCAGCAAAATCCAAACCAAAATGTGTAAAAAAAGAAAAGGGAGAAAATGATTAGTTATTGATAAATAAAGATTTTCCATAAAATATTCAAATAGCAAGCAATCAATAATTGTGCAAAGACAATTGCAGCCAGGCCACCTTAGAGCAAAAGGACCAAGAAAGCACTGTCAAGATAAAGAACTCTGCCAACAAAAGAATTGACTCCTTCCAAACATCATATGCTTCTAGTGATTTTGCTTGATTGTGCCCTATGTATTGACAATTCAACATATTGACTCGAAACTACAATCATCATTTAAATCACATACCCACCTTGATTTGAGCCTTTCACTATTGTGCCTCAACAAAGATTTCCATATGCAGTATTCATGAATGACAATGACACAGAACAATAGGGAGAATAAAGTCAATCCAAACAAGACAAGTCCTGAGAAGTATGGATCTACCATGAGAGTGTGTGCGCCATTTAGCCACATAAAGATTTTTCCAGTAGATTAGTTAATGTAGCCAAAAAGCAAAGGCAATGAGTAATCATAGAAGGACTTTAAGCATGACTCCAACATAAAACTGCCAAGTCAACAGGTTTTCGTATTCTTTCTCACTCTTTTTTTAATAAATTTATTGGGAAAAAAAGATACCCATTCAAAAGCAAGGATAAACATCCTCCTACAACTGAGACATGGACAGCAACCAAAGAAAACAAGATCCCTCCAATCCCACTGCATATCAGATAGGGATACCATAGTAAAGCCCCAAATTTTTCTATCCACATTTTTTTTCCTCCAGAGGACAGAATTGTGGGAGGAGGCAATGGATTTGGATCTTATGAGCAAGCATTACCTATTTTTAACCCATTCATCATAGAAACTTGATTAATATTAACTCTCATTCTCTACAAAACAATAGATGTAATGAAACAGAAACTGAAGATCTAAAAAGAGAAACTTGATCAATATAAACATAAGAAAAACAGCATATTTAAAAAAAAAAAAAAAAACAATACAGATTTCTTATTGCAGTTTTATCCATAAGAACAAAACCGATAATAATGTCACTTGCAAACAAATTATGGCCCGCATACCAGCATAAGCAATTGTAACCCCTGAGACCAGTCGTCCCAAAGATGATAGTATGTAAAGACAAACAATGACCTGAGGAAAGAAAAAGACAAGATTAACTTCCTGTTACATTTGATAAAATCTGTAAAGAAAAATGTTGTGGCCATTGTGAAGGAATGCCAGTAAAAACCAGAAAGCTTTTCTACAAGACTCTTCAAGAGGTTCCTGAATGAGCAGTGAATCTTGGTCCAGGCAAGTTAATTTGTAGAAAATCACGTGATTTAGCTAAGACTGCTAATTCTAGACAATAAATGGGACTGGGAGAGAGAGAGGAGGGGGCAGCATCAGCCGATCAAGGCAATGAGAAAATCAAAAGATACCACAGACAAACCCTATCTGTTAAGATATAAAAAGCAGAGGCTCGGTCCTATTTATTGCAGAGATCATGATGATGGATTTTAAGATTCAAGAAGCATGCCTACATCAACAGTAGAAGATTATCTGAGGATAAAGAAACATAATTCATCCCTAGTCTTCACTTGCATTAATTAACAATTTTCCCGCGTCCAAAATCAAGTGAATAATAGCATTGGAAATGGACTTAAAAAGATAGTTATATTCAGAAGTAACAACTTGTTTTGGATAAATTTCTACAAAGAATCCTAATTCCACCTCGTTGCAGTTGCATTAGCATGATGAAGTGAAATTGAAACCCGACTAAGCAGTAGTGAAGTAAGAAATGGGGGATGGATAACCTTGAAGAAAAGGCGCTTGTCGTGGCCAGTAGCAGCAACCCTGAGGACAGATTCAGCAGCTCCAATGGTATTAGCAAACCATGCTACTATACTGTTTGCTGTGTCCTGTGATATCTGCCACTCCAATGGATCCACTGGCACCCTATTTTTATTATTTTTAATTGCAGTTCCATCATCATAATTATTATTACTATTATTATGACCAAGATGCAATTCAAAGGAAGGAAGGAAAAGAAAAACCCTAAAATTGGAATTGGGGAAAAGGAAAGGAAAGGGTAAAGAGAGAAAAGTACGAGATGTTTAATTGGCGGAAGAGAAGGCCGAGAATAGCGAGGGAGCAGAGGAGGACGATGAGGACATCGGACATCAAAGAGAAGAGGCTAGAATTCCGATAGGCACAGTGGTAGTAAACCAGGGTTCCACTCACTAGTCCAATCAAAGCCTTCCCTATTTCACCGCCACCACCTTCTGACTTTCCCTTGATGTTGCTTATGCTATCTCTATCTGTCATCATCTTCTTCTTCGTTTTCAATCTTCCATTTCTTCCTTGCTCTTGTTGGATGGATCCCGAGCCTTCGACCTTTCTTTTCAACTCTAGTTTAAACTTTAAACTAATGTAACCCTCTCTTTTTTTCTTCTAATTCGAGTATTTTATTTAACAAAACTCCATCTGGCCTCTATTACTATTTTTTTTTTAATTACGTATTTTTTTTTTACATGGCTGTCCGGGCCAGCTTACGCGCACCACCACTAATCCACACGGTTCACTGAACATCCTGCAAGTCCAGTGAACAGGTAAGGCACCGCGGGGGTGACAGACGTGCATGGTAAGGTTCGAACTCATGTGCTGAGGAAGGGGCTAAACTCATGTGCTGAGGAAGGGGACAAGCCCCTCCCACCGCTGGGCTAGAACCTCACTTACTTTAACAACACGCGTTGTGTTTATATAATATCATCTACGGTGAGGGTTAACTAATAAAAACCTCTTCTACAAATAATATACTCAAATAAAAGAATTAAAAATCGAAAGTTAATTTAAGTTTCATGGAAGATGCTTTTATATCATGTGTTTTTTTAAAAAAATTAATATAAAAATTAAATCAAATTAAAATAATATAATTTATAAATAACATAATATTTTAGATTTTTTATAAATTATAAAAATCAAAAAATCACTTCACAGCCCTATTTGTTTTTGTATTTTTATTTTTATAGTTATGTTTGTTTTTATATTTTAAAAATATTTAAAAAAACTAAAATTAAATTATTTTTATTTGAAATTAATATTGCTTTTGTATTTTTAAACAATTTTGATATATCAACATCAAAAATAATTTTTAAAAAAATACTATTTTAACATATTTTTAAATAAAAAATATTTTAAAAATCAACACCAACCATACACATACACACATTCATGAGAAACTCCAGTAATATTTTATGAGTTTATTTATTTTTGGAAATATAAATATAGATATACTGTAAAACTCAAATATATATATATATAGGGGAAAAAAGAAAGAAGAAGACAAGCTCATCTTAATCCAGGAAATAAAAAAGACACCAATCACCATTACTTATTTCTATACATAAAATATACAAATCAAAGGAGTATATTTATAATACATTTTAATACTGTTTTATTAAATTCTGCAATCTCAACAAGCAACTACAAATGGCACGAGACACCCCTCCTTCCGGCCATTCTCCGAGTTTCAGTTGTCCACCCCATGTTATTCCGTGCCTGCAACGATCAGCATTCCCAGTCAGTTCGCCCACGTGTCTTCTTCTAACCGATCAAGTTTCCAGCACTTGCCTTTCTGCATCATAAATCAGGCATTACCATCATTGCCACAACTCTAGCACTAAAATCACAAGGCGCGTTTTTTCAGGTTCAAAATTGAAACTCGTGCTTTATTTTAGGAGAAAAAAAGGCTGGCGCACCTTCACCGGATAGTTGCTCAAACCGGGCGACAATGTGCTTCCCGTAAGTGTACTTCTTCAGAGCATTAAGGTGGGCATTGATACGACGGTGTAATATTTCCTTCTGTTGATCATTGCTTGTTTCAAGTATCTTTTGGACAACATAATTGGCAAATTGGTCCTTCATCATTATCTGATATTCAAGGCCAAAAGAAGATGCAATTAGCAAGCAGAAAACAGTCTATAGAGTCCTATCATAGTGTATCACCGGCGAGTATTGCCAAGAATCTGTGCATTGTCAACAGTAAGAAAAATTCCTGAATGGTACCAATTTGAAGAAATCAGTTTGACTATATCTCAGTTCACAACAATCTTATTCATTTGCAATTCTATTTGAGGACAAATAGTAGTGATTCAGTCTCTGATACTTCTTTTCTTTTAAATAACCTCTGCTCAAGAAGAGTTTATAATCACCTGGCAGAGTTTATTAATCTCAAGGAAGAAACAGAGCCTACCATTAGCATATCCAACCACACCAAATTCTAAATCCAGTTCAAAAACTGCAGTTTAACGAGCAGATGATTGAGTAAACATATTGCTTTAACTAAACTTTGGCTATGGTAGGTTTGGGTTTGAAGTGCTCCCAGCATAGCTGGTTCCGAAATCAACACAGAAGATGGTTGCGCTAAGTTGGCAGCTAAAATGGAACTTATCATATCAATAATGAAATTGATCGAAACAAGAGGAAAACAAAGCTGTATCCAACCTCAACAGAGAAAGGTCAAAAAGAAAAAGGCTTCCACGTGCTCAATAAATAAAACTGAGAGCCCCTTCTAGCAGTAGTAATCAGGGGATAAATTAGCTCAAAACAATGAAGGGCAGTGGTTTTCGAGTTACAGTGTTACTTATTTCTCCTTTTAACTTACCAGCAAGTTGTCATTTTCCTCAGACTGCCCAATAATCTCCCCAATCATGAGCTTCCTTTCAGCAGCATCAGCATGCTTCAAACACTTCTCAACAACATTTGATGCATACTTATGCTGACTCATTTGTACAATTTTCCCAGTCAACTTGCTGATAATTTGGCTTCTTTCATGGGGCTTTCCCCTTTCCAAAACATGCTACAAGCAGCAAAGTAAATCTTAAGAGGAAAACAAATTGGAAATATTCAATAGATATGGAGGCGAAGGGCAAAACATGAAATACAGGAGCACATAAATTCCTAACAAAATATGGTAATATGAAAACAAACTAAAACTTGGACTAACTGCACCAGCAAGGCACGGTAAATACTGGCTCAAACTAATAATCTAGCCCACAAAGTAAATCTACAATTAGGCAGACCTAACAAAAATTTAGTAGCAGTTTTTCAAAAAATTAAAAAAAAAACAACAACCTTGCAATAAAACCAAAAATCAATATAACTGTCCACTTTTTAATTTTAGACTAAAATCCTTTCTACACACCCCCAAAAATAAAAAGATACCAATCTGCAAGGAGATGGTGTGCCCTAACTTCTGTTGGGGAAAACAGTTCATATATTAGTGATCAACATTTCACATGCAAAAGGTTGATATTTGTATCATAAAGTATATTGTGCTGTGGAAAAAACAAACCTGGGTAACGTAGTTGCCATACTGGTCTTGAGCAAGAAGGTAGGAAGATTCTAAGATCTCATCAACTATACATTGACTTTGCAGCTCATCAGAACAATGCTCCAAAACTCTCTATCACAAACCAGAAGCACAGAGTTGAAGTATGATAGAGAAAATGATAAAGAAGATTGTGTCCCCAGTAAACAGTTGCATTACCTGAATGACACGGCAACCATAGGGATGAGTTGACAGCGTGACAACTTGGCCTCGAAATGCAGAAATAATAAATTCAATATGCTCAGCAGGTACACATTCTATACACTTCTGTATTACATGGTTTCCATTTTGATCATGTACGCATCTCATAACATGCCCATCAAGCTCTTGAGCAAGTTTTGCTTTCTGATCAAGCTCAATCACTTCGAGGGCCTTGAGAAAGAAAATATATGATTATCTTTATACACTAAAGAACTGTATTTGGGACGGCAAGACTATTTATGTAGGATACATAACATACCTTCTGAATTACACGGCAACCATACATTTGCAAACTTAACTGCAACATCTGTCCAGAAAGTTTTTCTGCAAGCTCTTTTCTCTGTTCAGGACTTCCATGTTCAAAAAACTGTAGTACAGAATACCATGTTAAATAATCAATAACAAATGGTTTTTATGAAAATCAAGTATGGTCGAGACAATTGCAAGGAGGAGGAGAAAAAAAAAGGTCAAAGCAAGAAAAACATGATAACATACTTTTTGAATAACATAATTTCCAAAAACATCTGTCATCAGTTTTGGAGCATGAGGAAGAACTTCTTTAAATACAGACTCCTTTTCCTCATCATTGCAGTTTTCCAGCTTTTGCTGAATAAATCGACTGCCATGTTGGTCAACACTGCAGTTAAGCGCACAACAAAAATTATTCTTGGTATTAATTTTTTATGCTTGGAATGACATGGCAATCAAAAAGAGATGCAAAAAACATGCAGTTTAGACACACCTGAATTCAACTATGCGCCCTGCTACATCAGGGAGTTCAAATTTCCGGGCATTGTTTGATTTTAGTTCTTCAAGAAAGTAATGCCTTTTGGGGTCATCAGCACTGTTAACTGCTCTCTGTTCTTGACCTCTGAAATATAATCCTGCATTTCTACCGGAACCTTGGGGAAATCTCAAGTCAGTTCGCCGACTTGGATGATTAACTCTGCCTACTGGAGATGATGGAAGCACTGGACTGGTAAGAGGCGAGGCTGGGAAATGGGTTATGACGCCCATGCCTGGGGGACCTCCATAATAGCTAACACCAGAAATTCCTATTTTTCCTGGAAGGGGAATGCTTAAACCTCCATTTGTTGAAGTTAGAACTTTCTGATTGGCCATATGAGCAGCAGCTGCCAAATCTTTCTGTGGAATGAAAGAATCAATCTGAGGCCCAGTAGTTCCACTTGATGCCAAACGATTATGAGGAGGAGGAGCACCATATACATCCCCGAAAGGATGTTGAAAGAGTTGTGCGTGAAGAGGGTCCACAAAAGAAGGTTGTAGCATTAATCCATGGTGTCCATAAAACTTGGCCAGATGTTGCAAGCTACCTATTTGTTGAACTGCTGAAGCATCAGCAGTTCGACCATCATTGCTTGGACCAGGAGCACCACCAAATGACACGGGAATAGTGCTGTGAGATGGAAAGGCAGGCATATATGGGGAAATAAACGCAGAACCAACAGCATATCCACCCATATTATACTGTGGGGGGTATACACTAGATGGCTGGTAAAAGGGAATCCCTGCAGTCGTATAAGCTCCTTGTGGTGCATAGAAAGGAGGGTTCATCACAGCAGAATGCGATGATGGAAGTACCTCAGTGGAGGAGAATTTAGGATAAACATGGGAAGGTTTTCCCATGCTACTGTGAGATGGATTTGTACCTTGAGAAATGACTTGAGCCTGATGTGGAATGCCTTGCTGGCTGTGTGAATGATGCTGTGGTATATTCCTTCCATAAGTTTGCTGATCTTGTTTGTTGTTTGTTCTCAACTCCATTCTGGCAGAGCCTGATTGTCGGCAACCTCTAATCGAGGCATCAACCTCAAATCCAGTACCTTTAGTGCTGGATTCACCTGTTTGCTGGGTTGGAGCCCCAGCACGACGTGGTGAAGTTGGCAAATCAGCACTTGGAGGATCATTGATGGATAATAACCTCAAACCATCAACCTCCAGTGCATACGTATCAACACAAACATCCGAACCAGCATTTGATTCTGATATTTTGGACATGCTGGCAGAAGAAACATTTGATGAAATTGCATGGACATCGTGATCAATTCCTACTTCTGCTGCATGGCTTGAGGAACGGGACTGGCTGTATACAGGAGAAGGGGTGCGAGGGAAGTCTTCCTACAAATTCATCAAAGAGAATGCAGGGGTTTGAGGGCAATGGTTAAAGCAAAGCCACGCACATCAAAAGAGGAGAAATTAGTTGGTGAAATTTATATGATCTGGAAAAGGCTACACGTACAAATATACATGCAATATCCTTTCATAAATTAAATGCTACACAACATATAAAATGTGACAAAAATTAAAAGGAAGAGATGAACAAATTTCAAGAGCATGAACCAAGCATGAAAAGTTGAAGTGTCCCAGAAATTGAGACTCCCCACTGTTAATTCTAGACCTGAATCAGACCTCAGAAGAAACCAACTAAACCAGCAGCAAAAATCACCAAAAAAGTATATGAGAGATGGCTAATAACATATCATGCCAATTCACTAAACTCCAAGTGTTATTTTCCTGAAAGAAGAAGGCCACATACCTGAATGAGATCCACCAAACTCTTATGTCGACCTGCCAGAGAAGTTGCGTTCTGTCCAGATACATACACGCCACTATTTTCTGAAGCTCCTCTAGGTGATCTATCTTCAGTTGGCTCCTCCTTGTGAATTGATAGGGAACTTTTGGGTAGTTGCAGGGATCCTTTGCCACTTTCAGGTCTCCAATTATTACCAAAACCACCAATATGGTGCACCAGGCGCCGATTCTCCCGTGACAATAGTGGTGGAGGAAGCCTTGGATTCAAGTTGACATTGGAGCAGTAGTACGCAAAGTAAGCTGGATCAGAGCGGAATTGTTCTTCTGACTCACAATTTTCAATAACACTGCCTAAACTTTCCAAGCTAGAACTCATGCCTGAGTTGTGTTGAGCTAAAAGGTTTCCAATAGCAGCAAATGACCCCTCCATACTTGGTGGTGCACTGCCACTTCGACTGGGAATCGTCTCAGTCTCATCTCCATGGAATCCCTGCCTCTTCAGAAGCAATCCTAATTCCTCTGCTGCCATACTTCTTAAGGGTGATCCAAGTACAGCAGAATCCTTAGAACTGGCCCACTCTCTAGCACCACCACTCTCCACCATTCTCATGGGGCTTTCAGTAGCCATCCTGCTTAGACTTCAAACCAGCTCTTTTCTGTTCAGAGAAGAAACTTACATTGTTTCCAGCAATGCATCAAAGCCATGATGATCCAGTTCTGCAATTCAAGAAGTAAAAATTACTAACCATTATAGGGATGACACAGGCAGGCTGCAGGCACCTGACCTGTGACTGGGTACAGCTGGACAGAGTACTCCATGATTTAAGGTTGATAAGTTTATGCAACTCCAAAACATTTATAACTTGTATAATTCCACTATCTGAAATATTTTCCTCTACAAAGTCCATACCTGGTGCTTCAAAAATTCCCAATTTCAAACAGAATTATGACAATATTTAAACCAAACACGAACAGCACAAGTTTATTCTTCTGGTCAGCTTCTGTATATGTGGCTATGCCATTAAAAATGATGAAAGCTCGATTTTTTTTTTTTATCTCTTTGTAATCGCGACTGAAAACCTGGGAAATCCACTAAACCCCAGCAGACAATTAAGACCCCACAGTCGAACAAAATCGCCAAATTAAAGGAAATAAAAGAAACCCTTTATTCTTAAAGCCGCAGACTCCCTCTACATGAAACCAAACCACTCAACAATCAAATTGACTGATCACAAACCACAGATGAGAAGAGCACTTGGGAAGAGAGAGCCTTACCAGCTGATTTTAAAAAAAAAAAAAAACAGAGAGAGAAAAAAAGACCTGGGGAGTCTGAAACAAACCCTGCCCCCGAGTCTGTTGGAGAGTTCTGGAGTAAGCACACAGATGTTAGAGAGTGAGAGAGTTTAGGGTTGAAAACTACAAATGGCAGTTCGCAAAGAAGCCTCAGAGTTAGCCCCGAAGCCAGGGTGAATTTCAAGTCTTCCTTTGGACTTTGTCCGTCCCCTCACCATTAATTAATTACAGTTTTTCCTTTAACGAAGCACAATGAGGCACCTTGTTTTCTAGTGCTGGTATGTCAAAGGACGAGAATGCCACTGTCTGCCCTATTTGTGGGGGTTGGGTGGCGTTGTGACTTTGAGGTGTGACTTGGGGTGGTTTGGTCTTATGGAGGACACGGTTCAGGTGATGCTTGGACACGTGTTTGTTCAGGATCTTACAAGAGAGACAAGTTGGCGACACGTGGCTTATGAGCGGAGCCAAGTTGCAGCTTGTCATGGGGGGCGTGTTTGGAATGATAACACTCTTGCGTGTCTCTCCATTTGGGGATTTGATATATTCTCCAGGAAATCCAGCATGCATGTAGAGGAAAGAGGTCACATGAAATCAATGTCTCCTCGTGATTTTCCTCGATCTTGTGATCATGGGGATGGCTTCCGGCTTTTCCCACCACTTTCTTCTTTTATATTTAGATTAGAGTTGTTCTTGTTTGTGTAAAATTGTCAGTGATTTTCTACAAGTCCTTCTGAATTCAGAAAGCAAGAAACGGAACCACATGAATGGAATGAACGATCTTCTTCTTCTTCCTCTTCCATCTTGACACAGATTAAATCTGTTTTGATGAGTGTCCATTTTCATACGAGTGGAGGATGGTATGCTGATGATGTATATCTTGTACGAGTGCATTGCCATAAAGACTCTCTCTTTTATATTCAATTACCACATACCAACCCGAGAAATAAACTATTTATAATAGATTTATAATTATATTAATTACGGGGGTGTCTGTTTTTATGTTTAAAAAGCATTCTTAAAGATTTTTATCTTTCTATTTAAATTAATTTTTTATGATCTTGGATCTTTTTCGCATGCCTGCTGCTGGTATAAAAATTAAAAAATATATATATTATTTTAAAACAAAAAATACATTGAGAAACGATGGTTGTTACCATTTAAAGTAGTTTTCTCATCCACGCGTCAAAGATGTCAAGTATAATTTGATTTGCGGCAGATTATTCATTTTCATGATCTACACACTCAATTTGAATCAACATTCCTCTCTATCCACTCCTAATTATCATGTGGCAAGCCAGCCAGGTGGGCTACCCTTTCATTTTCGCGTAAGTAGCACAACACTCTCTCCTACTATTTCACAGCAACTTGGTATGACTGCTTTAATTATATGGAGATGCCCTTTATACCACGACAACGATGCATTTATCAGATATTTAAGTCCTGTTTTGAGGTTGGATGATAACTATTTCTTAAAAGCATTTCTTTTAATATTTTATTTTATTATTATTATTATTATATGAAAAAATATTTTTAACACAGCGCAGAACTGAAAAATAAAAAGAATCTTAATCATTTTAATTCCTTATAACCCTCCGAGGCTGGAATGATGAAAACAACCACATAAGTCATGAATTGACAAAGGTTAGCTCGAGGATAAACTTGGATATGATTTAAAATAATATTACTCGAGATAAAATTAAAAAAACTAAAGCTAAGCTTCCAGTACAAATATATATGATTTTGCGGGGTCTCGTATAATCGAAGGAGACCATTTGGTGGTTTAAGTTTAAAAAGACCAGAATATACTGTAGCTTGATGAATTACCAGATGACACAGCAAGCGAGACCAGTAAAGTCGCAGCAAATGACTTAGCAACATGGTTGTTTTTGTGCCCTTGAATGCTCTTTTTTATTATTTTAAATTATTATCGTTAGTAATACGATGTATAGCTATTAAAAATGAATAGATTAAAAAATATCTAAAAAAGTAATTGTCTGAAGGAGAATAAACACGCTTTAGATAACCCACAAATGGATAAGGTTGCGGACCCAGAGCTTCCGGTTGAAGCCTGAGCAAGATAGGTGGAGGCACAGGTGTACGCACGTACCTCTGGGATATAATATAATTATTAAAAGCGTATCTCCAAAGCAAAAGAAACCTCTGACGTGACGAAATTTACATGATAAAGCACGAGCCATCTCTTCACTTCGATGGAATCATCAATGTTCTACTCTGGTTCTTGTAGTTTAGAATACCTCAACGTCAGCCTCAGTGTTTCCACAAATTGCCCACATGGTCCCTGCTGCTGGATTTCAAGGGGCAAGAACCTAACATCTGGGATCGATTATACATTTTAAATGAATTCAATTACATTGTTTAACTTAAATTCATTTGATGAATGAATAAATTGAATTTGTGTATTTAAACGAGATGGAGTTTAGTACATGTATTCATTTTGTTCTGAAAAATATCTCTAAAGAAAAGGTGGGTAGATGAATCATTCAAGGATGCTAATTCTTAATTTTTCCCTTTGGCTCTAGTAAATCTTGTTAAAAAAATATATTATAAACTCAAAGGCTGATTAAGTTGTTGGAGGAGATCTTATTATGTAATCTATGTTATTTATCAACTAATCTTCTATAATAAAACTCTCTTGAATATAAAATTTTATAAGTTCATGTTCACGCTATCTTAACTTTAATCAGAAAATAAAGCAAGGATAGTAAAATTTATACTTATAACTATCTGGTTATCAAAATTATAATACTATGATAAATAAATATCTCAATCAAAGATAGTTATGCTATGCTTCCATATTTGATTTATATTATTATTTAGCAAATTATAAGATATTTAATTTATCTTTATATTATTTTCAGATATAGAATTTCATGTGGAATTTAAGTTTTGATGTTTAAAATGGTTTCAAACAAATCACATAAGGTGACGTTTAATTTATTTTTGTATCATTCTTGGAGATTGAATTTTATTTTAAATTTAATTATTGATATTTTAAATGATCCAAAACAACGAGAGCTCATTAAAATTTTTGAATTACATTCAATTCAATTCAGGAGGTTAGAGAGAAGCAGGAGGAGCGAGTACACATTTGAACTGTTTTTATTTGTCTTCAGGAGCTTTTA
Source organism: Populus ilicifolia (assembly GCA_015708895.1). NCBI lineage: Eukaryota > Viridiplantae > Streptophyta > Magnoliopsida > Malpighiales > Salicaceae > Populus > Populus ilicifolia. The sequence goes on from SRLM01000103.1 coordinate 141,031, forward strand.
AGAATCTACTTGAGGGCATCTGTACAGGGATCCCGGAGAGAGAGAAAAGATTGAGGAGGTGGCACGTCGTGAAGATCCACCAGGGTCCTGGTAACCGGAAGCTGCATGGGGATGTTTCTGTTTCGGAAACATTAAGGATGGGATTGAGAAACTTGAAGCTACAGGAGCTGAAATAAATCTTCACCAAGAGGAAATAGTTCGTTGCATGTCGTAAACTGCAAGGGGCACGAAGAATCACACCGTGGTGATTCGGCGACCAGCTTTTCAGTCAACGACCCGTCTTCTTGTCGCAGTTTTCCTTCCTTCTTTCCTGTACGCTGTCAGGGCACCCACACTTGTTCCTATTAAAAGCCATCGTCCATTCGTTTAATTATAAGAAACACATGATTAACGGTGTTAAAATTATAATAATAATAATAAATTCAATTATAATAAGACGCTATTCGTTTGCATAAATTTTTTTAATTAATCGTCAAGTTCAAATTTTGTATTTTGTTTTGGACGAGAAGATAATAACAAGAGCTCGAAAATTTTAACAATAAAATATTTTAATTTAATAAATAAAAAGACTTTCATAGTTTGATTTAACTTAACTTAATTTAATGAATAAAAAGACTTTCATCATTTGTTTTCCTAGCTTGATTTGATGGGAAATTTTTTTGATATTTTCTTCTTTGTTATGCTTGAATTTATACGAGAGAACCTTCAAGTATGTATATGCTTGATTTTTAATTTTTGTTGATTGGGTTTGATTTGATAGTTTAGTTATCTATTTATAATAAATAGACCATGTGTAATTTACCTTGAATGTTTTTTTTTTTTATCTAAATTATATTTATAAATAGACCATGAGGTTTTTTTGTTCATAAACTTGTATTCGGACCTGGGCTACAAGGATTTCTAACATGACCTAGATTCATTGGAGAACATACTTTAAAGAGATTTCGAGCCCCACACGGACTTGATGTGCTGACATCCAGGGGGATCTTTATCTCTCCTTTCCCCCCCTTGTTTTGCATGTATTCTTAGCACATCAAGAATGCTAGGAGGATGCAATACAAGGAAATTTTAACAGTTAAAACTAAGTTCTTATAGTCGAATTCATGCATTAAGAGTTTCAACCAAAACACCACTCAAAAGACCTTGAAAATTTCAGCCATACAAAAAATTTATAGCACTAATACTTTGTTTTTATCATCCTATGGTATTGAGTTGATGTTGAACAATTACTTTCAATTTAAATCCATTCAAGTTCATTAGACATTACTTAGAAAATTATTTTATTACTAGACTTATGTTAGTTGATTATTATTCTAGCCCCCAAAAAATCATTAGAATTATTTAGAGAACACTATATAATGATTTTGGAGCTGTAAATTTCAGTAACTTGTTGATAATAATAAACGTGAGTTTATTCATTTAATCTATTACAGATTAATTAGTTTTGTGACACCATTCACATTCACATACACTTTAGATCACGAGGAGCAATGTTATTCTCGAGTCCAAGTTTATCTCAACACTTCAAGTTTACTTTTAAATATGTTTTTTAACTTTCGAGGTTGAACTTCAACTCTGTTAGGACTTGAGAGTTATATGAACAATAAATTTAATACATGAAGAGACACCATAAATTTATTTTTCTGGTAGCAAAGAGTTTGAAGAATGGGTTGGGCTCGTAGAGATTTCGAGATTTGTTATAGAAGTCGCATTTGAAAATATTTTTTTGTTCGAAAATAAATTAAATACTTTGATATTGTACATCAAAATAATAAAAAGATATTTTTTTAAAAAGGGCCGGCCAAAAATTATTTTGCCCGGATGGCAATACGCTTATAAAAAAAAAAAAAAAGACGGTCTCCTTTCCAATCATATTTAATTATCGTTGCGAGGAGATATTTCTCCCGCACACAACACACGAGATCTATGAAGAAGCCAAGTAAATGCACTTTCAATTGTAATTTGTTTCCATGGCATGCGTGATCCCCCCCGGCCCCGGCCCCGGCCCCCGCTATAATGGATAATCTCAAGAATGCATCCCATCAGGATTGATATTGAAATTCCCAAATAAGTCTTCATTTCCTTTTTGAGCAGACTGTTTTCTTGGCAGAGTTTAATCTTTTGGATCTCAAATATTCAGAAGACTTTCTTGAATTACGTGTCCTTTCTAAACTTATTTCACGTGGGTTGTGGAAGACACTCATAGCTCAGCGAGAGGAAGCTGCCAATGTCCTTTAGCTAATAATACAAAAGGACGTGAACAAAATGATGCATTGGCAGAACGGGGCGGTCCAGGACTCCGATCAGCAGAGTCAAAGCCTCCCCCTCCTCCCTGGTGGACCCCCACAAGGGGAGGGAGGCTTTTCTTCTAACGAAGCTGTGAGTGCCGAGTTTAACTATCTTAAATCTACAAGGACTGGATTGTATGCTTCGCTAATGAAAACCCGGCAACTTCCTCCCTCCCGCACTCCCCCCAGCTCAAGCTCTCAAATCGCCCCACTTAATCATCACACGGCCACCCCCCTTTCATTTGGTGGTACTCTCGCCGGCAGATGGTGGCTGGACGGCACAGATCCACCCTTTCTCCCTTACTTCGCCAGCAGATGACAGCATTTGAGCTTCATGTGTTTTTAATATATATGATCCTAACATTTCCACTTCGAAAACACTATCACAATCAGTCTAAGGAGAACCTAGGGCAATTGCAGGTGTAGAATAAACTCAAAGGACAGCAACATTTAGACACAAAATAGAGTGCTAGTCTGCACTCCAATATGGCTCAAGCCGATGCAACATCACTTTTACCTTCTTGACCGTTTCAATCTTCAGATTAACAAGTGCAAGAGATTACAGAAATCCCCTTCTGCATAACATATCTTGGGGGGTGGCAAAAAACTGTGCAGATCCGTAGATAGCAAGTAGTCTGATCAAGGTACCATTACCATAAGCAAACTACATGCTATCTACTGATCTGAACAAGAAATAGGGGTTTTCTGCTGCTAACCAACTAACGGATTTGTTTCCCTCGTCTTTCCCTTACAGCTATTAACAAGGGAAAAGGATGGGACGGGGGTCTCTCTGCAGCTTCCCATTTGGCAAGTTTATCTTTTTCATCTTTTCTTCACACCAAAGTAACTGCTCTTTACTGATTCTTACCATCCCGATAACCCTGGATAAGATTTTGATATCAATGAGGCTAAACAACAGTTGAACGTTCTCGTATCTTTGAGGCCAACATTTCTTTTTCCATCCTTTACTCTTCTTGCACAGATCCTCAAGTTTTATCCTTTTCTGCAAACTCATAGGGAAGGAAGAAGTTAGCCATCAACAGTATGAAAAATAATCTGTTTTAGTAACTTAAGGTATGGGTTCCTTTTTCTGTGATCTAATGCACTGAAAGCACTCTTTCAATAAATAGGCTATTCTTTTCCTCCTGTAATACCCCTCTATAATTCAAATATACACAGACCAATTCTCTATCTATGTCTTTGCAAACAAACCAACCCCATCATCCCTGGAAATTAAAACGATGTACAGGTATGATAACAGGTAAAAAAAGTTCATATTTCCCAAAGCTAATTTTCCCTTGCCACCAATAAAACTTGACTAGAACAATGATGGGTTGTCGGAGGACTAGACACATCCACCAATGGCATTTTACCACAAAGCCAGCAGCTATCAGCTCCAAGATATATATGAGAGATAAACTAGAAGAAATCCACCGCTCTCGTACCCTGTTTGGCTATTAATTTTGGTATCAGGTGTAAAAAAAGTCATCACAGCTAACCATGAACATCCCTTTTGAAATTTCTATCTAAGCAGTCAGCATTGGTGGAGGATCAATTTTTTTCAAGTTCCTATATATAACAAAAGATCCATTCACAAAGCAGCAGCATCAATGAGAACTCTCAATCAAAGGAACAACAATCAAACCAATAAAATGTATTGCAGTGAACAAGCTACAACTTTCTGCGCTGAACTGCAGCCAAAATTTGCCCATTCTTTATAATAAACAATCAAAGAAATTAACTAGTAATCTTGAACACTAACATAAGTGATAGGATGGTACAAACGTTACCTTCTCAAGCGAAGATTGAATTAGTTGAAGAGGGGTGGCGATCTGGTTCTGATTTCCAAACAAGTTGCGGACATTACTTTGTTTTTTCTTGTCCATCTTCAGGAAAAGGTGAAAATTAAGGATCGAACTCTCAATTATCTTGAGAAGATCAGGGGCAAGGACCACATAATCAGATTCTGTTTCTTCTGTATCCTTTTTATCCAAACCTAAACAGATTAGGATATTAAGAAATGATCGAGGCACAAACTCCAAGAACTACTTTGGTGTTCTTTAAAAAATGTATAAGTTGGTTAATGGAACTAGATAAACTGAATTGTAGTTTTGGCATTTATACCAAACCCATATGAACAATTGAATTACTCAGATATTACCTTTTGCATTTGGAACCTGGAGCAGTTTAGGCAAGGCATTCCTTGCACGAGCATATACTTCTGCTCTGAGACCCTGCTCAAAAGGTTCATTTTCAATAAACCTTTGCAATAAAACTTGGAATTGCTGAAACAGCTGGGCACTGTAATTGAAACAGGCAGGGTTTTCAGGTTGGCAAGTGATTTTCTGACTCATTTGAGTGTATTGGCAGTGAAGCACCTCCCAAGTTAAGCAAAGTTGAGCAACATATGCAGTTTCAATATCTTGATATGGGTCATTCTGTACCTGCTGCAGATGCTCAGTTTCATCTTCAGGTTCTTCAATCTTTTTAAGAGAGAGGCAGCGGAAGGGGGATGTCAGCTTTTTGGATGCAGACCTTGGGGAGGGAGTTGTGGGAGTGTAGCAGCCTGCAATACGATAGAACATTTGTTTCTGATGAAAACTAGAAGATTGTTTCACTGTACAAGAATTACACTCAAGTACAACAAACTAATCTCAACAAGTTGGAAAAGAGAGCGATTCTGAAAAAAGGAAAAGGAAAGCAAGCAGACACTGCAAAATCCTGTAGCTAGGAGTTTACTGGACAACCACACTTTTAGAACCTCGGTCTGGAAAAAAGGCACGAGAAAGGACTTGAGCAGGATATGGTATGGTAGTGTTATTTATAGGTTTCATATAGGCAAATTTTAAATAAAGCTGGGACACGGCTACATTCAGAAATCCAGAAAATCCATGCGGTCAATTCTCATAATCCCAGTAAGGTTTTGGGTAGACTAATTCTAAATCAGACAAGATGGGCATATGCCAAAAAAATTCGAAACTTATAGGAACAGATAACATAAAAAAAAAAATCACCGCATGGCAAGTAAGCACGAGGGAGAAGGGACAGAAAAGACCTCAAACAATTTTGTCACAACACATGTCTCTAAGTGAATCCAGCAAGCTAAATTTCATAACTACCAAAGCATGCTGAGTATCAATCAATTGCAATCCAAAAAGCGTACAAATCAGTCAAGAAAGAGCTGGATCAAAGTTTAGCAAGACTTACCAGATTCAGCGAGCTGCTGAACACTCACCCGATCAAAGAACAACATCCGCTCACAGTACTGGTCATACAGAGCATCAAACCCACCCCACCATTGCCTTCCTTCTGCTTCGACATCCCTCCACTCATTCGGGCTTGTCTCACCTTCACCCTCTTCATCTTCCTCCTCTTCTGCACATGACTCTTCTTCAGGAATCAAAACCATAAAACTGTTCCTTCTCAGTTCTTTCAACCTCCTCTTTACCTCATTGGTTATAAAATCATCATCATCATCCTCAGCTTCAGCTACAGTATCAGTGTTGGCTGATTTGCTAGTTACACTTTCACCACCTCCACCATTCTCATTCCTTGGCTCCTCTGGATGTGGCACCGGCTTATCTTCTAAATCCTTTTCCGGGCCTGGTTTGTGGGCTTTCCTGAACTTCTTTGCTTTAAAGAAATCCATCTTCAACAAACCGCTAACCTCTTCTTTCTTCAAAATCACGCAAGAAATAGAGAAACTTCCGATGGATAAAAACGTTCTGATTCCAGGACTTTTTGCGTATCTTCTATTATCTCAAATCTTAAAACGCACCGAAGCTAGATCCTCAGGTCAAAATGTTCCAAGCAGAATCAGATAAGCTAGATTCCCCAAAGATCTCAACAAACTTTCCAGAATCTAAACTGCTTGCTTAAAAAACCAGCGATCTAAAACCCAAGCGACCCCATCAGCTCCAAACTCTGTGTCCCTCATAAAAAAATAATCACTTTGAAGAAACGTAAAAATAACCCAGAATTTTAAAACGGCAACAAAGGTAAAGCTTTTAGCTCCAAGAACCCTACTATCACCGGATTTCTAGCAATCAATCCTAATCAGTAAACACACTCTCTTCACTAATAACCAAGTTGAAAGCTTTCAAGTTTTGATCTTTTTTGAAGCTTGAAATAGTAACATATTTTGGTATCCACGAAAATAAATCAGCATTAGCAGAGAAAGAAAAATCCCAAAACCCTCTCCAAAATCGGTGCTTAAAACATATGTTAATGAAGCAAGACCCCTACAACAAGCCAATCAAGACACCAACTTTAAAGCAAAAGTAGAAGTATTTTTGCCATTTCACAGCTAAAAAATCACAAATATTAACCAGCATTATACTCATCAGCAATACATCACTAAAGAAAGATAAAAGAAAAAAGAAAAAGGAAGCAGAGCACCAAAAGACACCTTCAGGTGCAGATCACAGCAAAAGTAAGAAATCAAGCCATTTAAAGACAATGTAGAACACCAACCGCCTCAGAATGGGAAACAAGGAATAGGGTTTTTTCCTTTAATAAAACCCTAAACAACTGTACAACAATCAGAGAGAGAAAGGGTTGAAAAAATCAAAAGGTTTAACGAGAAGAGCAAGAGCAATAAATGGAGTCATAAATGGTTATGATGAAATATTTAAAAAGAAGAAAAAGAAATCATTTATAAAAGAAATACAGTGAATTTATAGCAAATTAGTAACAACAGATCGCTGAAACTCTCATCATGGAGTGTTACTTTATGTCTTTTGTACTAAAATGAGAAGAGAAAACCTGGTAATAAAATTGAATCGTGCTCAAAACCCAAGATGGAGAGAAAGGAAAAATATAGTTAAAATGATTTGCAATTTTCAATGAAAAAATAAAATAATATGTTACAGTGCATAAGTGAGAGAGAGAGAGGGAGAGAAGAAGACACTGTACAGAGAATATTGTCAGAATCCATGCCTAAGTACATGGCAGAAAAAGCCGCGCTTTTCTCTGAGTTACTGTTTTTTGATCTGGGAGTCCTTCTCTCCATTCATATTTGCTTATTCGTCCCTCTTCGGTTTCCAAATTCTCTCATCTCCCCCAGCTGCTTTTGTTTATTTTATGAATCTATCCATGGCATACGATATTTAATTTTATAGACTTCAATGATGCTTTTGAAAGTATTTTTATGAACTTGTTCAGCTTTTTTTTATATATAAATATATTTGATTTTTTAATTAAAAATATTTTCATGTTAATTAATTTTTTAAATGGTTTTAGAAATTATTCGAAAACACAATTCGACTAGTATTCTTAAAAAATTTAATATAATTTATATATTTAAAATTTTAATTTTTTAATTAAAATTTAATATAATTTGTATATTTTATATTATTTTGATGTGCTAATATTTAAAAAATAAAAAAAATTATTATCAAACATATTAACATAAAAAAATCATTTAAAAAATAACAACTACCACATTGTCAAATACATTCTTAATCTTAATTTTAAATTATTAAAAATATTAAAAATAATTTAAAAAAAGTATGTTTAAATATATGTTCATGTAAACATCTACAACACATTATTAAATATGCATTCATTATTTCTTATAATTCAACTGTAATTTTTTTTATGAAATTTATAATTTTAACATGATATTCAATTTTTAACCATCTAAAAAATAAATTTATTCTTTTGAGGTTTACGTGTTAAAAAGCCTGCAAGAGGGATAGAAACCGATGACTCTACATGAGAAGAAGAAGAAGAAGGAAGAAGAAGAAGAATTCACTAATGGTAAAGTGATGGTCAAATTCAAGCAATGCATGCATCTCGAGGAGGATCCAAGTATCATGCTCCATTGCCACGCACACATGTTTATTACATGAGACAAGACATGATACACGCATGATGTTTCTTCAGGGCCAAAAAATACAAAATCACAAGCAAACTTTATTTGATTTTTTGTTCTATTTAAGCATTTTTTTCTATAATTGGCAAGTACCCAGCATATGGCTTCTGAGGGGAGATGAAACAGAATCACACGGCCCAACCTAACCACACACCTTTGACCTTTTAACAAACCGGGCCTGAGCTTTTCGAACCGAACGGCAGTATCCTGCAAGCTATAAACTGATCCGCCAAGTCGAGTCATCTGCTGTCAGCGTGTACACTCAGGCCAGGCCACTCCTTCTAGTCCTGATGCTGGCAGCCAAGACACGTATATCTCATCTTTACAAACGCTTCAAGTGCAGGGAAGTTTTGTGCAATCAAGAGAGGCAGTTTGAGAGCTTACGTACGGTTAGACACAGTATGAATATGCTAACCGATGGAGAGGAGGCTGTAGAAACATGGGAGATCAGCCGACAGTACTATTTATATCATGCTAGATTGGATTGATATTTCTTTTAATCATTACACCCAAATACGTTTTATTTTATGCTCCATGGGCCTATTGGTTTGGACCATGCTGTTAACAAAACGAAGGCATGGTTTCCTGGCCTGTGTTCAGGGTGTTGCAGTGTCTTGTGCAGCTGGCTGCTAGTGAGAAAATCAGAGGACACCACATCAAGTAGAAAATGTACTTTTGCAGTGTCTTTCCATCAAATGGCGGAGCATATTTTCATCCTCCGTGCATACGCGACTGTGCTGTACTAAACAGGACAAATTACAGCACTTCGCTGCCATATATAGTCGCACATGACATCCCTGAATACATACAGTACTGACATACATGGACACAGTAGAGACGGAGTGAGCTACTACTTCTAGTAACCCAACCAGGCAGATGGTATTGGTTGAAACTTGTTCTTAGCACAACCCAGCACATCATAATAATCCACATGATTGAAACAATCACGGAAATCAGTGAAGAGCTTTTCAAACACCTTCCATTGCACTTTAATGGATTTTGTATATGGGTAAGGAAGAAAAACCTGCAGAATAATACAAATTGGAACCAATCAAACTAGAACCGATAGCACATACGTGCATGTATGCAATAGTTTCGATTATTAAGGGAGTAATCTGAACAGTTTGCTTGTAAGGTCAATTAACAGAATGTTCAGAGCTGCAACTTACATCACCCTCTAGCGCAAGACGTTTCAGTATGAGAAATGTATGCTCGTTGTCCTCCAAATTGTCAAGAACAGCAAGCCAGATTTGTGAAGCAAGCTCATGGGCAATATCCCTGGATTTCCCGCAAGCAATAAACTGATCTGCTAAAACAAAGTCCTCAATCAAAGTCTGTCCTCAGGACTTGACTTATAGTACTAGGAAGATAGTGTATCATATCCTCTCAACTTATAAATGAAAGACATTTGATAGTTGCAAAGGTTTACAACGACAAAGATACCAGTAGAGAGCACACCTATTATGGTTCCATGAAGCATGCTAGCAGTTGATGGCATGTCAGAAAATTCAAGTTGCTCTTTGAGAAACAAATATGCATGGCCAACAATCTCATCTACCTCACCATCCAGAGCAAAGATGCGTTTGCTGACATATAAAGCTGTGTATCTCCTGAAAAAAATATATTTCAGAGTTAGAACAGCATGCAACTCAGACTTAGCAGCCAGCCAGACCCCTAATATCATGCCAATAAAGCATTAAGTTAGGTAATGACAAATTTCACATAAATCATGGATCATTAATTTCTCAAGGGTGTTGTAAGCAATGAACTACAGATTTAACAGAATCCCAATTATATGATTACTTTATTAAGACAAGAAAGAATAACATAACCAAGAACGAAAGGAAAAAAAAAAAAAAGAAACAGTAACAGAAGAAAGAAAAACAGCAAACTGGTTTTAGAGATGTTCAAACTTGCCTTCTGCTCAGCCCTCGCGGTATAGGCCCGGGCCATCTTTTAGTTTGGTGAGCATGTGGATAGGTTCTGGTGAGAGCAGCTTGCCACAAGCATTCTCCACGAAAAACATTAGCCCATTGCCTTTTAACACAAGATATTTGAGCCCACTCTGATACAGGGACTCTGACAAAAATCTCGACGAGCAGATGATCAGGAAGCTTTTCAAATGGAGTGTAATCTACTTTAATGTTATTATCAACATTATTTGACATTAGAAGTCTGCAAACAACGGCCCAGATATTGAGTTTAACACAGGAATTAAACGAGAAGAGACATTGTGCAGGAAAATCGTCAAATGAAGAAATCCCTTGTCATTTCCACTACTTTTCTATGATGAGGAAAATACTGCTAGCTGAATCGATCTTTTACCAAAAACACTGAAATATTGACATCATAATTGCTGGAAAAAGTCAGTTTGCTTCGGTTATTGACACTTTTAATTTCAAAAACGTTCCACTGTGGATGGAAGATTAACAGTTAACCATTGATGTGGACAAGTAGAGGAAACTGTAAACAGTCTACTAATGTCACGCTTCAATTTTAGCCTTCATTTCAAGGCTCCAGTTCAGTATAAGCAGTCATTAGCGCAGACTGTTTTCCTTTTTTCTGAAATTCCCCTATGATATATTCAAAAATACTATTTGAATCGCGACATTCACACACTTTTGATTCAACTTAAGTGATCACAAAACATTGATGCTATGACAAAGCCAGCTTTGTGAAACTGGGAAAATTTAAGGAAGATTTCTGTTATCAATAGCATCCAGCTACAACACATAGCTTATCCATATATGCCCTCTATGCTGTCTCAATTTGATTGGGCTTGAATAACATGAAGATGATACTTTCAAAGATTAACACGAATATTAACTTTGGGGGAATAGCTTGAACAAGAGCCACCATAAAGTACACAATATTTTATAGCAAAAGGCAGACTTTTGCTCAACAATTCAATAAACTAGATGATTTAGTAATGACAAGACAATAAATACCAAACCAACGATAAAGCCCAGGTGAGATTAGTTCAAATCATTTCAAAATTTGGTGAATTTACACAGTATAGTTCAGAAGAAAGGGAGATGGATGAAAAGTTCAGTTCTTTTCAAGCTGGAGCATATAAAGGATAGAACTTGTATGTCGATAGGAAAAGAAGACAAGGAATTACCAGAAAGAGAGGGCAGAGGAGAGAGAGATGCCTCCTTTAGCTTTGTCCAACCGCAACAACACAGAGAAGAAGAAGGAAGACGAGAGAAAAAAAGACAAGGCAGTTCTATGTTTGATGTGGTTATGTGAGGCCTTTGTTGTTTCCACCAATAAAAAGATTAAAACTTTTACAAGAAAAAAATGTGTAATGTTATAGTTATGCTGATGCAGTTACTTTTTTTTCCTTTTTTTCCAAGAAAATTAATGATTCAGTGACCATTTTCAATTTAAAATTACCATAATTATTTAATAGATTAATGATATAAATTTTCATGGCATTGTGAGGTCACTTCGCAATGTCAAAGAGTCCAAGGGTCAGGACTCTTTGATGATAAAAATTACAGTAGGGATTAATCGTGGAATACTCTACATAAATAAAAAAAAATAAAAATTGCAGTGGCATCATCATCAACAAATTGCACTGCCCAAATGCAACATAGTATTCAAAAAGCAAGGGGAAAAATATTCTCAAAATTACAAGATTTTTTTTTTCTTCAAGAGTGATTCTGGTCAAAGGAAATGGACTCATATTTATCCATCCTGGTGCCCTGCACTCCCTGGTTTTCAATTTGATCCCTCAAAGCTAACCTCTCCTTCAATCAACCCCATTTACAGAACCATCCTCACTCTTCAGACAATGCCAATCCTACCCTTCCTCATTCCAATTGAGTCTTCATCCTTCTCTCCCTCCTCCTCTCTGATAAAGAAGTACTTTTCTTCAACACCATCACTAAAGGAAGTCGATCTTCTTAGTATCTTGCCACCTTTACTACTACCCTCTATCTACCCAATCTTGACACTGCACTATCATTGCCACCATCATCATTTCTTGATGAAGAAGAACCACCGATAGGAGGTAATATATCTCTCTCTCTGAACTATCTTATCTTGTTTGGTAATAAAGCTTCGTTTAACTGATATTTACGAGAACCCCATTAGATGTATTGTGTCAATGAGGTTTTAGTTCTCTTTGAATACTTTTGCTCTTTTCCTTCATAGATTTCATTTGGCTCAACAACAAATCTTGATAGAACCAATCATGTGAGCAATTTGGATCCAGACCCTTTCTTCTTTTTATAAGCTAATCTTACAAAGAAAATAGTAAATTCGAGGGGGGCTTGTCGTTGAAAAATACCAAGAAGCTCTGACTACGCTTCTTCATTTTTTGGATTGATACAAGCAACTTCCGACTCACATGTTCCCTATGCACTCCTTCAATTGTTATGCTCTGGCCAAAAAGAGATGAGAGGGGCACTCCCATTTCACTTGTTAGGGATTAAGCTGCATAGGACAAGAATGACAATAAATTCTGTAGTAGCATAGATCTTAGAGGAATATTTTAGGAAATTTCGGTGAAGTGGAGTTGGAATTGGTAGCGAGGCTTCTGGACTTATCTCCTAAGTTTTATGAGAATCTTTTTCTGTTTGCTAAATGCTTGTACTTATTTAGATCATTTAGAATAGACTCCATTAGTTCTATAAATCATTTAGTATGGTATAATCTTGATATCCAAACTGTTTTTCGTTTGTTCTTTACTTGTCTCGATAATTATGTGGCTATACGTGGTGATATAAATTTATGCATACTGGAGCTGTGGTGATATAAATTGATGCATCCTGGAGCTGCATTTTTTTTCATATTGACTTTAATTAGATCACGGGCCTTTCCTTACTTGGCCTTCCCCTTAATGAAATTATGTTGTAGAGTTTCAATCACTATTTTTTCCACTCATAATGCGGGACAGAAAATTCAGTGACCTTAGAAAAGTGGGAAGTGTGCGTGTGTTTGTTTGTTTAGTACTCGGGATGAAATAACATAGCCGAGAACTCTATGATCTGAATAATTGGAGAGAAAAATTGATGGGAATTAGTTATTTATGGAAAGTTTGATTATGCTTCGATGCTTTAAATATGCTATTTTTATTCTGAGCATGCATCCTTCTCTATTCTCTCTAGATGTTCTCATACATGTGTCTCCTTTTCTGTCTCAATGAGATGCTAGTTTCATCATCATTTGTACAAGATGAATGACATGGAATCTGATTGATGGACTTTCTGGCAAATATCTTTATCGCTTTACTGTGAAGAGAATGGCTTCTACCGACATTTATAGTTGCAGGCTGAACTTTTTATCTTAGTGAACTATTTGTTATTAAATTTGTTTTCTAAGCAATATCTTTCACTATTTGCAGATTTTCTAAGAGCCCAATACGCATCTGCTTTTACGAAGCTGCCTAAATAGCTTCCAATGATGCAAAACAGCCCTTGCTGTCAGGATTGGTGGGTCCCACCTATCAAAGAATCAATGAATGTCATTGCTACAGAAGAAGGATTCACCATGTTAAAAGTGCTTCCCTATCAGAATTTGTTCCTTCAGATACTAGTGGCAATTGGCCAATTCCATGTTGTGATTCCTTTTGAGGGGGACTACACCAGAGCCTGAAGAAAGTAGCCGTGTTATTGGCTGTGTACTTAGGTCTTGGCACAATATGCTTTTATGCTATCAGGGATGATATCAACGGGAAGAAAACCAATCCGATTCTTGATTCTGTATATTTTTGTAATGTGACGATGACCACAGTAGGATATGGGGACCTGGTGCCCGATAGTGCCCATGGGAAGTTACTTGCCTGTGTTTTTGTCTTCGCAGGGATGGCTCTAGGCGGATTGATACTGAGCGAAGCAGCAGACTATTTGGTAGACAAGCAGGAAATATTACTGATTAAAGCTCTACACTTGCATGAAAACTTGGTCCAGCTGCGTCCCTAAAGGAAATTGAAACCAGCAAAGTGAAATACAAATGTTATTTGGCCCTGGCTATCCTTTCAGTGCTCATGCTGGTCGAAACTGTTTTCCTGTATATGGTTGAGGATTTGGACATCATTGATGCTCTCTATTGTGTCTGCTCTACCATTACAACTCTCGGTTATGGAGACAAGAGCTTCTCAACTGGAGGTGGTCGCTTGTTTGCTTTATTTTGGATACTGATGGGTTCTACTGGTTTGGTCTGTTATTTCTATACATTGCAGAGCTATTCACTGAAAGCACATAGAGGACACTGGTACGCTGGGTTCTTACTAGAAAGACGACCAATTTAGATCTGGAGGCAGCAGACATCGATGATGATGGTGCTGTTGGGTAAGTTATTGATGTTGTGATGTTCCCTTTGGATTTTGTTGCAAGTTGTTTTCCATCGGTTTCTTTTTATTTGGTCATATTCGAGGGTGTAGTTTATTGTCTCACCTTTTAGGTTGTTGGCTATGTCTCTGATTCTCTACTTCCTCCTTTTACCTAGGGCCGCAGAGTTCATCCTATATAAGCTTAAAGAGATGGGGAAGATTAGCCAAGAAGATATTGCACTTGTAATGGAGGAGTTTGAGGATCTTGACGTTGATCAATCTGGAACCTTGTCAAATTATGATATCACGCTTGCACAGTCAACTCAGATGAAGAAATGACTTCACCATCAGCGAGAAGTCCTTGAGTAATAAAATTAAGTGATATTGATATCATAGAAGATATGGTTTCCTGTATCAAGTTTACCCTAGTCTGTTCATTAAGGCCACTGAACTTTATGGAGAAAAGAAATACTGATAGATCTTGAAATGAAAAGTTTTGAAAGGACAAAGATGCAATTAGAAGGCTAGCATACTTATTATGGTTCCATGAGTTATGCCAGAAGGAAGCGGCATTGCAGAAAGCTCAAATTGCTCTTTGAGAAACAAATAAGCATTGCCCACAATCTCACCTGTTTCAACATTCAGATCCAAGCTGTGTACCTCCTGAAAAAAATGTTTCAGAGATAGAAAAGCATACAGCTCGAACTTGACAGGCAGGCATCTGATGTTATGCTTAACCCACGGGGTACAGGCCCAGGCTATCTTTTAGTTTGAAGAGCTAGAGGATCTGTTCCGCTTGGGGAAGCTTGCCTCGCCACAAGCGTTCTCCATGAAACACATTAAGCTTATTGCCTTTCACCGCAAGATGTTTGAGCCTCTGGCGAAAAAATCTCTAAGAGCAGATGATCACGAAAATTCCAAATGGAGTATAACCTCTACCAATGTTATCTTGAACGTCATCTGTTATACAATAGTCAAATGAGAAGAGACATTCCTTGATGTTTTAGACATAAAACACCAAGGAGAGGCATTTTTATATAAATATGTTTGTAAAAAAAAGAAGAAAAGAGACTTCGCTTTTATTATAATAAATAGTATAACATAGAAAAAAATGATTTTTTTTTAAGATTTACATAGATTAAAACAACATAATATTCTGTTCAGAATTACTATGAGTTAAGTTGATTATAAATGGAAAGCCTCAGATTCAATATTTGATTTCCATTCCAATCCTTCAAACAAGATTATGAAATATACTACCAAGCAATATGAAATTTTCTAAAAAAAATTGGCCAATTGAAAAGGGCCGAACAATTGTTTCATTTCCCAAGAGGGATTAATCTTTCAAAGCGGCTTCAAGAGTCTCCGGTAATTTTCTTGGACGCTATTCATTGCCGTCGATGTAATCTATGCTAATTAACACAAGTATTTTGTATAATAGGTCTTTTTACAATGAGAAAAATATCTCAATCCGAATACTTTCTATTGGCGTAATCCATCCATATCCTTATCTAATTTATATGAAAAATAAAAACAATTCTAAAATATAGTTTTTGTTGTGAGTATTCATCCTAGTTAAGGCTCTGTTTATTTCCGTGATGCGGTTTATATTTTGCTTCAATCAACATTTGGCTTGAAGTTTTGGTCAATAAAGAATTATAATATAAATTTTTTAAAGAAAACTAAAAAACAGAGACTTATATTTAGGTTGGAGCGTGGACTTGTAAAACAACAAGGGAAGCCGAAGCATGCAGGACCATGGGACAACTGAGAGAGGACCTCCGTTCTCGGCTCTGCTTGTTCACCGTGTCATAGATGTATTATTCTATCCAAGGATAGTTTTTGCTAATCAAAACTGAAATGCAATTCTGCCTCCTTAGATAATCTCTCTCCCCCTAGATCTCCCTGGAACCTGCTTATCTTGTCTGGAAATTAAGCTTTGTTTTGGCTTTTGAAGAGTCCAGCTTTAACTTCGATTTTACGAGAACCCATCGATCGTTTGTATTGTTTCAGTGAGGTTCTGAGCCCTCTTTGGATCCCACTGCTTTGTTTTTATGAATCCCATTTATAGATTTTATTTGGCTCAACAACAAATCTTGATGGAACCGATTATTTGGGCAGTTTGGATCCATCTTGCGAAGCCACACTCCCTACCCATGCATGCCAGATAAGGCTGAAGTGAACAATACATTCCAGGGCTTTCATTGAAAAATTCCAAGCTCTAAGTAAGTTTCCTCCATCTTTTGGAATGGAATAAGCAACTTCCTACTCGCATTTTCCCTACACGCACTCTGTCAGTTATTAGGCTCTGTCCAAAACCAGATGAGAAAGGACGCTCACATTACACTTGTAGAGAAGGAGACTAGCCGCTTAGGACAAGACTGGCAATAAATTCTGTAGCAGCATATAGATCTTACAGAGTACGGTGAGGAATTTTCTAGGAAATTTCGTAACCGGAGCACTTTAAATTAGACGCAAACCTGCTTCCACTGGTCAAACCAGTAGCTCGGTTTGGGTGAAGTGGAGTTGTAGTTGGAATTGGTAGTGAGACTTCTGAATTTTTCTGTTTGCCAAGTGCTTTTACTTCTTTACATAATTTTGTTTGGTATAATCATGATATCAAATTTATATCTTTTTTTTTGTTCTTGCTGTAATAATTTATACGGCTTCATGGTATGGGATATCCTTGTATATCAATCGAGATTAAGTCTCCTCTCCAAGGGCTATGCATAGTTATGCATGTTGGAGCTGCATTTAATTTCTTGATACTACCTTTAATTAACTAGCTCCCGAGCTTTTCCTTAGCTTGCCCTTGGTTAAATTGTAGCCAATTATTTGTTGTTGAATTTGTTCTCTAAACAGTATCTTTAACAATTTGCAGATTTTCTAAGAGCCCGTTAAGCATCCGTGTTTGCTAAACCACGTCGATGGCTTCCAATGGTGCAAAGCAGTCCTTTCTGTCAGGATTGGTGGATCCCACCTCTCAACGAATTGATGATTGTTCTCCCAACAGAAAAAGGTTTCGCAGTCTTCAAAGCACTCTAGCAGAGTTTGTTCCTTCAGATGTTGGTGGCAAATGGCCAATTCCAAGTTATGAATTCCTTTTTGGGGGACTTCACCAGAGCCTGAAGACAATAGCTATGATCTTGGCCGTCTACGTGTCTGCTGGCACTATGTGCTTTTATGCTGTCAGGGATGATATCAAAGGGAAGACATCAAATCCGATTCTTGATTCTCTGTACTTCTGTATTGTGACGATGACCACAGTGGGATACGGGGACCTTGTGCCCAATAGTGCCTCCGTGAAGTTAGCTGTCTGTGTTTTTGTCTTCATAGGGATGGCTCTTGTTGGACTGATACTGAGCAAAGCAGGAGATTATTTGGTAGAGAAGCAGGAAATATTACTGGTTGAAGCCCTTCACATGCATCAAAAACTTGGTCCAGCTGCATTTCTAAAGGAAACTGAAGTCAACAAAGTCAAATACAAATGCTATTTGGCTGTAGCTATTCTTTCAGGGCTTATGATGATCGGATCAGTTTTCCTATACATGATTGAGGATCTGGACGTTGTTGATTCTTTCTACTGTGTCTGTTCTACCATTTCAACTCTCGGTTATGGAGATAAGAGCTTCTCAACTGGATATGGCCGTATGTTCGCTGTAGTTTGGATACTGACGGGCACTGTTGGTTTAGGTCAGTTATACATGTACATTGTTGAGCTATTCACTGAGAGCAGACAGAGGAAACTGGTGAACTGGGTTCTCACCAGAATGATGGCCAATTCAGATTTCGAAGCAGCAAACATAGACGATGATGCTGTCGGGTAAGTTGATGGTTAACACTCGTTTCCCATCGGTTTTGTTTTTGGTCAAATTTGTGGATGTGGTTTATTGTCCCCGTTTACTAGTTGTTAGCTATGCCCTGACCAATGACCATATTCTTCCTTGTCTTGCCTAGCACTGCCGAGCTCATCCTATATAAGCTTAAAGAGATGGGGAAGATCAGCCAAGAAGACATCATGCTTGCACAGACAACTCCAATGAAGAAGTGACTTATCAACCATCAGCTAGTAGTCCTTGAGCAGTAAAGCTGAGTGATATTGGGAGAGTTTATTGTACCAAGTTTACCTTTAGTTTGTTCATTATGTTTGGAAATTTAAGATTTAAACAGAAATAAAATAATTCCAATAATGGTTTGGAAAACTTTTATCAAAATAAGTAAATTCTACAACAAGATTTTTTATAAGGCATGATTTGTTGCCTTGTTTATTTATCAACTGAAAAATAATTTTTCTTTGAAAAAGATTTTTATTGAAAAATTAATTCTTAAAAAATGAATTATTTTACGATATTTAATAATATCATAGAAAATAAATTAAAAAATAATTTTTAATATTTAGTTATGTCATAAAAAATAACTTGTTGATATTTATTTTTCAAGTTTATTATAATAATAATGAACACATCTTACAAATTAAAAACTTAAATAAGAATGAAATTGAAAAAAAATTTAATTTCATAAATTATCTTAACTAAAATAAATAATAATTGAAATGATAAAGATTAAATCGAAGATTAAAAAATTAAAGAATGATGAAATTAAAATAATAATAATTAAAATTTCATAAATTATTTCAAATAAAATAAATAATAATAAAAAAATAAGGATTAAATTTGATAGATGAAAAATTATAAAAATAAAAATCAAAGTTAATATAAAATTCAAATTAAATTAAATTCTAAAAAAAAATATTCAAAAAAAATACATAGCAATTAAAAGTTCAAGGACTAAATTTATTATAATAAATAAATAATATGATATTTTTAAATTTTTTACAACTTCTAAAAAATATTTTTTTGTTTAAAATAAAAAAAAATATTTTTCTAAAAACTAATTCAAATTTTTTTAATTGAAAAATATTTTTTATTAATTAATTTTTTTAATAGTAAATAAATAAAGAAAATTTGAAAAGTTATTTTCAGAAGTTTCCGCCCGAAGAGTTCTTGGAATTGGTTTCACATAAGCTGAAAGTTTCTACCACATTACAATACCAGATGAAAGAAACATGATAGTCACTGAAATTGAAAAGGTTTACTAGAGCAGAAATGCAAGTAGCTAGAGTGCTAGCATAGCTATTATGTTTCCATGAAGAATGCCAGAAGGAAGCCTGCATTGCAGAAAGCTAAAGTTGCTCTTTGAGAAACAAATAAGCATTTCCCCCAATCTCACCTATATACCTCAACAGAGTTCCAATTATGTGATCATTCTATAAAGACAATAAAGAATAAAATAATCAAGAATAAAAGGGAAAGAAAGTGATGTTAACAGAAGAAATGAGAGCAAAAGGGTGTCATCAGTGATTTCTGAACCTGCCCTTCTGCCCAATCCTCGGGGTATAGTCTCAGGCCATCTTGTAGCTCGTGGAGCAACATGTTAGGTTCTGCTAGGAGGGCCGCGATCACTTTATTTAATCTGAGTTCTTATGCCATTAAAAGATCAATTTGCACAGTCAAAGATCCCAAGAGGCCAGGAAGAAAGGGATTACAATGGCATTAGAGGTACATTTCATATTGACCCTCATGAAAATTCTAATGCCTAACTGAAAAAATACTATTCAGATTACAAGACATTTTTTCTATTGAGCACTCTCTTCAGGAGTGATTCTCTTCCAGGAAATCGACTGCTATTCTCCACCTTGCAATCTTGTTGATGATCAACCCTCCCTGGTTCTGATCCCTCAAGTCTGACCCCACCATCACCATCGACCCTATTTACAAAACCATCCTTACTCTTCATTACAATCTCAATCTTATCCTTCCGCTTCTCCACTTGTTTCTTCAACTTGGCCCTTTCTCTTCTCTCCCTCCTCCTCTCTTCACTTTCTGATAAAACCTTATCATTCTCCACTCTCGATAAATCTTTATCTTCTTCAACACCACTAGAGGAAGATGATCTTCTTGGTATTTTGCCACCTTTACTAGTACCCAAGAGCTCAAAGTTGACTCTACTCCACCCAACTTTATCTTCATTGTCCCAGCCAAACCTCTCACTAATCTCCAACAATCTTGACACTGCACTCTCATCATTTCTCGAGAAAGAAGAAGAGCCGCTGATACTCCTATTATTGTTTCCATTTAGGGCTGTATCAGCAAATTCCCACTCCAATCTGTCCTTGTAAACTGGATCTTGGAGCACTTGGTCGGCTAACTTAGCCCAGTGCTCAAAGTCACCAGCACGAAGATTCTTGGAAACCCATTTCAAGTAAGTAGATGGGAGAGTGCCAAGCATCTTGCCCTTGTACTTGCCAAAGTCTATTACTCGGTCTGTTATCGGAGTTGTGGTGATTTTGAATTGTTTATTGGGTGGCCAATTAGTACTATGTGGTTTGTTGGGCTTGAAAGAGCATGTGAAGTTATGAAGTGTGGAGGAGTACTGGGTTAAGGTCATGGTGGAGACTGTAAAGAAAGATTCAAACTTTAGGTTAGAAGAGATAAGAAGCAATTGAACAGCCAGAGACAGAATAATAGATTACGCTTTTGTTGTGCATCTATATTTATTAATTAAGATTTTTATTTATTATAAAGCCTATTTGTAAATAAAGATTAAATCTTGGTTTTGAATTAAAATCATTATTTCGGGTCGACCCATCCACTTCGTAACCCAAATTCATCGATCAAAGTTTTGGGGCCATTTCCGCAAGGGCGATGGCCTCCTTGTCTGGGTTCTGCAGAGCTTGGACCGTGAGCTATTTTTCAAGAGCTAAGAAACTGACATCATCAGCATCAGCTTGCTAATTGAGACAGGTCCCGTGTTCTGCGCTCTTATACTCTGTAACAGACACGATATACTGAATTCTTTGGAGCCTTGGAGGATGGAAAGCAAAGTACCTAAAGACATGCTAGCAAAATCCCAACATATCATAACGTTCATTCTCCATTAACCATAGCATGGCAGAGGATGATGATGTATACTGTACAATGTATACTACTGGATCAGATTCTACGAACTGCTAATATGGCATAACATAATTGATTCAATGAATTTCTTTCACCATATCCCAGATTTTAAGCAGCATCACATGATAATGCTTCTGCAGTCTCAAACCGTTACTGAACATGGCATCATTCTTCGACAAAAAACAATTTTCAAGGCAGCCAGCCTGCCAGTTATCTCTCATCTTCTTGACATTCAAACCAAAATAATTTGACCCATTAGTCTAGCTCCAGTGAAAGAAGAAGAAGAAGAAGAGAAAATGACCCTTTTTGGTGACCCAATCGAACCATTTTTAAGGAGATGAAATCAAGCATTGTGCGCGATGAATTTACTTGTAAATGAATGAATAAACTAGCCCCGGGCTTGAAGTTATTTTTCACGCGCATGTTCTTGATCAAAAAGATTTGGAGGTCCAAAATTACCTTTTAATACACAACAAATATTTTGATCCCTCCTCCCCAAAAAAAAAAAAAAATATTTTGATCCCTCCTCCCCAAAAAAGAAAAAATATATATGAATTTTGATTCCTTAAAAGCTTATCTTGTACCCCACTCTCCTTCCTACGTACCCATGGCGAGTTCAAAGGGGGAGTCTATTGAGGCACTCCAGGAAATTAATATATAAAAAAAGTTGATTACCTAAATTTAGTGGGGATGAACAAATTTGGAATGAGTTGTAATTTAATTGATATTAGTGCCGTTTTCAATTCTTTCCCAAAAAAGAACAATAATTTAGTTGGAAAGCCATGAAATAAAAAGAAAAAAAGAAGATGGATCTTCTCTAGTCTCTCCTCTCTACCCCTAACTGGCTCTGCCCATACCGAGAAGCTCATCCACTTGTTTGCAAGAGACAAAATCGCTTCGTTTTGTATTCAATCTCTCTCTCTCGATATATATATATATAAAATGACTCCACACACACACACACACATGCTCATCCCCTTGATCAGATGCCTTCCTCCACCGTCATTTTCTCTTGCATCACACCTCTTTATTTTGTTTTATCAGTATATATCTATCTTGATCGATGGCTTGCAGATACAAGCCTAAAATGTTTTTTCTATGGTTTTGTACCTGTAACCTTGTGTTCTTGGAGGATATTCACCACCGGTGCCATGTTACTTTCATTTTTGGAGCTTCCTCGTACGATAATGGCAATAATAATGACCTTTCAACAACGGCCAAAGCCAATTTATCCACCTTACGGGATTGATTTTCCTCAAGAAGCCGCATGAAGGTTCTGCGATGGTCGCACCACAACTGATATTCTAGGTCCCCTCTTAACTCTTCTATATACATCATTAGCTTAGTACTAGTGATGATAATTTACTATTTCTTCCTGATCATGAGCAAATTTTGGGATTTCAAAGAAGGGAATTTCACTGGAATTTTATATCCCAGTAAAGTTTTTGTTAAACCAATTTCAGTCCAAAAGACCTGAAAATGTAGCAGTCTTATCTTTTTTACATTAATTTTTTCACACATAAAAGTTGCAAGATAAATTTGATTAGCCTTCTTCTTGCAGCTGAATTTCTAGGATTCAAAAATTACATCCCATCCTGCAAGAGGTTGGGCCATACCTACGGGTGTTAATTATGCGTCTGCTGCTTCTGGGATTAGAAATGAAACTGGACAGAACCTCGTTATTTCCTGTACATTTCACAAACATTGCAAATTCTTGATTTAATTTCAACGAGTGCGCGCGCGAGTTATGATTACTTAGAACAAGAAATAGTAATTAACAATTGTTATTGAACATTTGTCACGTACAGGGAGAAAGAATCAGCATGGACGATCAACTACAACATCACCAACTTACAGTATCGAGGATTAATGAGATTATAAGAGATAAAAACCTGGCTACAGAGTGCTTAAGCAACTCCTATATTCAATTGGACTGGGCACGAATGATTATATTAACAACTACTTAAGGCCACAGCTCTACCTCTCAAGCAGCGCCTGTACACGCCTGAACAGCATGCCAATGTACTTAACCAAGAACTTTCTCAGCAATTTGATCTCTTTTAATCTGTTGCTTAAATATCGAAGGTTTCTCAAATAACCATACAAATTCTTTTTTGTTTTTGTGTTCCTTTCTTGGTATTAGACTTTGTACGACTATGGAGCAAGGAAGGTCACCACCCTGTTTGAGATACCTCCAGTAGGTTGTGCTCCCGCCATCTTAGCTGCAGCTGGCACAAATGGTTCTTCTCCTTCTTCTTCCTCATGTGTATACCATGTTAACAATGCAGACCAGCTTTTCAACAGTGGACTCCGTTCGCTAGTGGATGGGCTCAGCAACAATCTAACCGGAGCGAATTTTATACACGTGAATACATGCCAGATATATTCCACTTCTTCAGGTAAACACATAAAATTAATGTATTCATGAGAGGAATTAATTAATAGTTGAAACGAGTATTTAGATGACAAGTAAAGTTTATAATCTGGTAATTAACCCAGGTTTTAGAGTCAGAAATGCTCCATGCTGTCCTGCATCAACGATTTCAGCACTATGACATACGTGCAGCCGAGATGGGCCATTGAGACAGCAGAAACATTTTGAAGACAAGAGTTTCAAAGGCTTCAGGGAAATAATGCATGCAAGCAGTAGCCTTTTCCGTTCATTGTTGTCAGCGCCACAAAGGCATGCCTGATTCATGTGGCAGGCTGTCTTATAGCAAAATGTTTTCATTTAAGGTGTATTTGTTCCTCTAAAAATATTTTTTGAAAAATTTTATTTTAATTGTTTTATATTTTTTTATTAAAAAAATTATTTAATAAAAAATACTTTTCAATTAATAAAAAATATTTTTTAATTAAAGATAAATTTAGCTTGATTTCATAAAAGTATTTTTTTTTATTTTAGATGGAAAATATTTTTTAAAAAATTATATAAAATTTAGAATTGTTATATTATTTACTGATTATATCAGATTTAATTTTTAAACTTTTGATTTCTATATATATTTTGTTTTAATTTTTTTTTCAATTTTATCTCTTAGAATTTAATTTTATATTAACTTTGGTCCTTATTTTTATAATTTTTTTTCTTATCATTTTTTAATTAAAATTTTTTATCTATCAAATTTTATTTTTATTATTTTAATTGTTAATTATTTTATTTTAAATAACTTATGAAATATTAATTATTATTATTTTAATTTCTTCATCTTTTATTTTTTTATATTTGATCTTTATTATTTTGATTATTATTTTTTTAGATAATTTATAAAATTATTTTTTTTAATTTTATTCTCATTCAACTTTTTAATTTGTAAGATTTATTTTTTATTATTTTAATAAACTTAAAAAAATAAAACATTAATAATTTATTTTCTAGTATTTTTTATGATATAAACAAAAACTTGAAGTTATTTTTTCTAACTAATTTTTTTTATACTATTAAATATAAAAAACAATTTATTTTTCTAGAATTTATATTTTTTTTAAATATTTTCAGTAGATAAATAAGGATTAAATTATTTTATAACAGTACGATGCGCGACTATGTGAGGCCCGCGGGCTGTGAGTGCATTGGTAAAAGAGCAGAACAACGGCCTTCTGTCCCTTTTGCAACCAAACACTTGAAGTTATTTTCTCTGACTAATTTTTTCTTGTATTGTCTAATTAAAAAAATAATTATTTTCAGCAAAAAAATAAAGATTAAATTATTTTATAACAGTACGATGCGCGAGTGTGTAAGTTCCATGGACTGTGAGAACATTGGTAATGGAGCAGAAAAACGGCCTTCTGCCCCTTTCGCTCCGGGCGTCGTTGTGCGGGCGAGGCCCGACTAAACCCTATGTTGCCCGACTAAACGATCTTAATTTATAGTTGCCGTTTCGCTTCAGATGCTCAGGAAACGCCACATCTCATCCTGACTTCCGCAATATTACGTGTATTAATAAATGGGAATGATGTGTATGTTGACAAACTAAACCCGTACGTGTCGCCTTCACCTTGGCTTTGTCGAGGGACCTTCTGGTCCATTCATCTATTTCACGAAATGGCCTCGAAGTTTCCATTCCATCTTAATTTGTCTTGTGCCGTTAAAACCATTTCTTTCGGGTAATCAACCCTTTTACAACTACCTCGACTAGAGGTCTTGGAAGGCCATGAAACTAATCATATGATCTTGCAGAGCTACATAAAGTTAACAGTACAACTTCTTTTCCCATTTTGTTCATACCTCTTGGAAGGACATGATTTCTGCAAGGCATGGTTTAAATTCCATTTTTCTCAGTATAGAATTGTTTGACTTTCTCTTGGAAAAATCTTTAAGCAAGGAGAGTGAGGTCGCTTCGGATATTTTTATTGGGCATTTAAATTTGATTTTTTTTAAAAATTGTTATGTTTTCAATGTGTTGGTATCAAAAAATAATTTTTAAAAATAAAATATATTTTAAAAAATAACTATTTTTTTTCTTTCAAAATAACATGATAAAAAAATAAGAGAAATAACAGAATTCAAAACTCACGTAAGAAGATAACATGGTTTGACAAAGCCTGGAATTTCAGAGCTTGTCTGAAAGTGTGGTTATTGTTGCTTTTTAAATAATTTTTCATATTAAAATGAATGTCAATAATTTTTTTTATTTTTTAAAAATTATTTTTAACATCAGCATATCAAAATGATTTGAGAACACTAAAACTATATTAATTAAAAATTAATAAAAAATAAAAAAAAAATATTTTTTAAAAAATATTTTTAAAACACAAAAATAAAACTAGATTGTTTTGCTTGACGTCTCTGCTCGCTGCCATGAAAAACACAAGCCATTGTCAACGTAATTAATAATTAACACTTAATCATAATTCACATCGTATTTTAATTAAATTTAACCCAAACTAAATTTATAATTACTCATAAAAAAGTGTATGTATTAGTTTTTTAAATAAAATTTGAACCATGATGTTCGTTTTATATTGCGCTACTTAAAAAAAACTCTAAAAACTAATGCTAATTAAAGTAACAAGCAACCAATAATAAAATTATTATTATTTTCACTCATAAAAATGAGAAATTTACGGTTCTCAAGGAGTTAATTCATGTCTGTCCATTTTTTCAAATAAATAAAAAAGTTATAATTAAAAATATTCTTATCATCTTTTTTACAAATTATAATTTTTCTTGACATATAACTTTTTTCAAGATAAATTAAAGAAATAACCAATAAAATACTCCTAAATACTCCCCTACCACCATAATTGTTTTTTTTTTAAAAAACCAATAACTTTTGATTTTTTATATTTTTTCGAAACCCATGCGATGAGATGACATCTCTTATCTGTTATATCTTTTAAAACAAATAAATAAATGCATCCAAAACAAAAAGGTCAGCATTAATGACTGCAGAGCCGCGTCCATCTCGGGTTCGCACTGACATGGCAATTATCTAAACAGGTAGCGCTACATTATTACAGTACACCAAAAGCACCATATCATTATCCGCCACCCGTTGCAATTCATTACAAATCCTGGTGTCTTCTGCTGCGGTTGCCCTCTCTCCCCCTCTCCCCATCAAAAAATTAATCAATAAAAATTAAAATCCAACCCTTCTTCTTCCCTCTCTGTCATCTGCTTTTACCAAATCAATTCGATTGAAACCTAAGGGTTTTGAATCGATACTTAGATCCTGTACACTCTCACCGCATCATTTTTCTCCGAGAGAAAATGCCGTCAGTGTACGGACCTCGATTGACCACATTCGAAGATTCTGAGAAGGAGAGCGAGTATGGATACGTTCGTAAGGTAGATGATACCTTTCCATTTCTTTCTCATACAATAAGTATTAATTAATCATATAGACCGAATTTATTTTCTGATTTTGATTCAACTCATCTGATGATCTGTTTCTGTTGATTTACTGTCGTCAGATCGAGTTCTTTGATTTATCTGAAATTGATATCGCCTTGAATTTTGATCCGTTAGATCTGTTTTTAATTGTTGTGATCCGTTGAGATATGATTGCTATTGTTAGTTTTCTAGTGATCTTATTAGTCTAGTTGATGTTTTTAACATAATGGTAGAGAATTCGAGAAGCTCTGGAATGCTAAACAGGCCTGTGTAAGTGGTTGCTAGCATTTCAATGCTGTGCGTTTTGGACATATAAAAACTGAATTTAACTGTTTGTGTTATTGCTCGAACCAGTAAAATAAAGCTTATGCAGATAAAAAACGGATAGAAATAAGATACGAATTGCTCTATTCGTACTGTGTGTCTGTTGGCTCATTTGTTTGGATTAGGATTTAGTTGTTATATTTCTAGGATCTGAGCAACTTATCGTGATGCTTGATTTTTAGTTCAACTTAGTTTGTTAATGAACCTAATATAATTCTGATTTGGTTTGTTAGGTTAAATGGTTTTCCTGGTTTTGTCTGACTAATTTGATATGGTTTTCATAGGTATCAGGGCCCGTTGTGGTTGCAGATGGTATGGCTGGTGCAGCTATGTATGAACTGGTCCGTGTTGGCCATGACAATCTAATTGGTGAAATTATTCGTTTGGAAGGACATTCTGCAACAATCCAAGGTTATTCACTAATGCGAGTTCTAGAATTCTTCTTTTCGTTCACCATCCTTGTCATTTTTTAGCATTTTAATTGATCGATGTTATTTATCTGCTCTGCTCACTCTTGATTCCCCTTTCTGTAAAACGGAAAAGAAATGTTTTTCTTTGTTTTCGTTCTGAGGTTCTTGAAATGGACATGAATGTTTCTGTTCTTTATGTGTCAGTGTATGAGGAAACAGCTGGTTTGATGGTGAACGATCCTGTTCTTCGGACGCACAAGGTGATCTCACTATCTTGTCATGTAATTTTTTTTTCTAGATGTGTATTGTGACTGCATCAGCTCATAAACTGTATGTTGATCTTACAGCCATTATCCGTAGAGCTGGGACCGGGAATACTGGGGAATATTTTTGATGGAATTCAGGTTTGACAGCACTTTCTTTATTGTCAATTTGTGATTAATTAGAATTACGTTTAGTTTTCTGTTAATCATAAGTTCCTTTTCTAAAGCCTTTAAGTTTAACTTTGCTCTTGCTTTATCAAAAAGAAAAAAATGAAGTTTATGGTTTGCTTTCTCGCTTGCAGTATATAGTGGTTAACCATTCACCTACGTTTTCTTATCTTAACAGAGGCCTCTAAAAACCATTGCAAGAATATCAGGTGATGTCTATATTCCTCGTGGTGTCTCTGTTCCAGCCCTTGATAAAGACACACTCTGGGAATTTCAGCCCAAGAAAATAGGTAATGGCTGGAATGTTGTTGACAAATGACAAAGATCTTTCCAATTTTTTATGTTGAATTCCTCTAACTACAGTTATACTTGATGTTGGCAGGCGAGGGAGATCTTGTGACTGGTGGAGATTTGTATGCTGTAAGCTTTATATTTTAACCTTTTTTTTGCAGGTCTCCTTTAAAAATGTGTACTTTTAATGTTTTGTTTATTATTTATCTATTTTTGTGTGGTCTAACATTGGAATTTGTGTGAATATTGTCCTATGCAGACTGTATATGAGAACACTCTAATGCAACATCATGTTGCACTCCCTCCTGATGCCATGGGGAAAGTCACTTACATTGCACCTCCTGGTCAATATTCATTGAAAGTTCGCTTCTTTCCCTTACATTAAAATGATAATTGCACAAGAATGCATCTGCTTTCCCTTTTTTTTCTTGTTTGATACATATCATACAGCCCAGTTCTTACTTGTTGCATATAACATTGGCACCGATTTAAATGAGTTTTTCTGTATGCTGAACTGGGGAAGTACTAGCAATAATCTTGGAATTATTAACATTCTTCAGTCTTCTTGGTTGTAGTTGCCATTTAGTTGTGATTCATATTTATGTGAATTCTTTGTAACATATAAACTGCACATTGATGTTTCTTATGGAGATCTGTATGTTGAATTGTGTTTTTGTAGGACACTGTGCTGGAGCTTGAGTTCCAGGGTGTAGTAAAGCAATTTACCATGCTTCAGGTTTGTAACTTGTAGCCAAACTTTCAGTGAATCAAGATGCTTTAATCCAAAGTTAATTTTTTTTTGTTTGCTATGTGCTTCTTCTTGATGCAGACTTGGCCAGTACGTACACCAAGACCAGTTGCATCAAAGCTCGCTGCTGATACCCCTCTACTTACTGGGCAGGTGCTTGCTTACATTCGTTGGTTTTCTCATATATTGCTTTCTCACTTTGTAACTTGAGTTCCCAATGACTTTGTTATGTTTCAGCGTGTCCTTGATGCCCTTTTCCCCTCAGTTCTTGGTGGGACTTGTGCCATACCTGGTGCATTTGGCTGTGGAAAGACTGTCATTAGTCAAGCTCTTTCCAAGGTGAAACTTGTCAATTCATTGTGGAGCTAACACTGCTTTGTGATGTTGGGTTAGTTTGGCTGATTCATTACTAAATGTTTGTTTGTGCACGCAGTATTCTAACTCCGATACCGTTGTGTATGTGGGCTGTGGAGAAAGAGGAAATGAAATGGCAGAGGTATACTAGTCTCTCAGTTTACGCATCAATGCTCTTTTATGGTTTTTGAGATTTTTAATCTAGAGTAATCTATTGCTCAGGTGCTCATGGATTTTCCACAATTGACCATGACTTTGCCTGATGGCCGTGAAGAGTCTGTCATGAAGCGTACAACCCTTGTAGCCAACACTTCTAATATGCCTGTTGCTGCTCGTGAGGCTTCAATTTATACAGGTAACTCCATTTCTTTTTAAGTAAATATTAAGCAGATTAGAGAATGATATGAAGAGTTTTCTCTGAAGCGTAAAGTTCTATTTTTTTGTTCCTATTCTTTCTTGTTGGTATTTTAAGAATTTTAGAGTTACAGAAAAGCTCTGTGTGGTTTTATTAATTAAGAGCTGGTGCTTTTTGAAGGCACACAGCAGTTAATGGTAGTGATTGTTTGTAATGCATGAAAAGCAGGTAATTTTTATTATATCAGATTTACTGTCAAATGCCTTCTGTTGGAAAAGGAGCTCCCTTTTGAAATACATGTAGTATTCTGAGGAAATAAATGGTTGCAATTTAGGGAATGCAACTCACCCTACCATGCACGTATGGGTTGCAGACTTAGGACTATTTGGACCATGTGCAATGGATCAAAGAAAAAATTTCAAACTGTAATTTTATTGCTTAAGCTAAAAGTTACATGTTTGCAGTTGATTTGCTTGAATTTGAAAATTCTATATGTTAGATTCATTTAATGTTGATAATATTTTGTCTCATCGAATGGCTTGTGATGATGCTCTTCAACTTGTGGGCTGTTCTCAGGAATCACTATAGCTGAATACTTCCGAGATATGGGCTACAACGTGAGCATGATGGCAGATTCAACATCTCGTTGGGCAGAAGCATTGCGTGAAATTTCTGGACGGCTGGTTAGCCTCTACTAACATTTATCTCAATGCCTTTGAAGATTTTTCTAGTGCTTCATATATTAGTGTCTGATATATGATACTGGCAGTTTTGATCTCTTTGTCTGGACTGTCTCTTTTCTTGCTAGGATGCCTTAGCTTGCCTATCATCTGCAACCATCATTACCCAAAATATTATTTTTCTGTTTGCTAGATTTGTAGAAACTAGATATAGTTAAGAGTACTTGACAGTTGGTTCTAATATCTTATCAGGCACTGGCTTCCAAAAAGATGGGTGACATCATCAGTTACTGATATTGATTAGAAATATACTGTCCTCGTTATTGATTCTTTGGATGGTGTTTTTCTTTAGATGATGTTTTTATTAGACAAATGGATTAGCATTGTTAATTATGTTCTATTATGTTAATTCTTTCATGCACACTGCGAAATTTGTTTGTATCCCACTCAGATGAACTCTAATTGCATGTTCTTAATTATATTTGCAGGCAGAAATGCCTGCTGATAGTGGATATCCTGCTTATCTGGCAGCACGTTTGGCCTCGTTTTATGAACGTGCTGGAAAAGTAAAATGTCTTGGTTCACCAGAGCGTACAGGTAGTGTCACAATTGTTGGTGCAGTTTCCCCACCAGGAGGTGATTTCTCAGATCCTGTTACTTCTGCTACGCTCAGCATTGTCCAGGTAATTATAATTATAGACTATTTTTACTACATTTCATACTAGAAGCAATTAGCAATGTAGATTGCTGAGACAAAACAGAGAGTCAAGTCTTTTTTGCCTAGAGAGCTCTCTTCCACAGCCTGAGACCACAAGCTAAAATTTTTGAATTTCGTTTTGAGAAGTTTGAAATAATCTGTTACAGTAAGCAGACTTTTTTTTCTTAATTGTTCCTGATTAATAATAGGACAAAAAAAAATAAATTTCTACACTAAAAGGAAAAGCCATAGAAATACTTATGTTTAATTAATTAAGTCAACTTGATGGTGGCAAAATTACTGATCAAAAAGCTGGCAAGCATATCCTATGCCCAAAAATGATTCTGCTTCAGTAATCAGGGTAAATTTTAAGTCCAAGCATGAATAACTGAAGTCAAGCAGTTTGGAAAATGAATTTGTTCTATCTTGATGTCATTTTGAGTTATTTTTCCCCGAATGTTATTTTTTGGTTAAAATGAGGTGTGATTCATTTGTACTTTTGTAGGTCTTCTGGGGTTTGGACAAGAAACTTGCACAAAGGAAACATTTCCCTTCTGTAAACTGGCTTATTTCCTACTCTAAGTACTCAGGGGTATGTTTGCAGTTTTTTTGCAAACTTTTGTTTTTCTTTTGAAAGAAAAATTGTTGGATGCTTATTGGATCCTTCATGGCTTTGTATATTCTATGCAACCTGTTCGTGTTTTATTAGGCTGTTATGCTTTTGTTGTCAGGCATTGGAGTCATTCTATGAGCGATTTGATCCAGATTTTATCAACATCAGGACAAAGGCACGTGAAGTACTCCAAAGAGAAGATGACTTGAACGAGATTGTCCAAGTATGTTTTCTTATTTCAAAAATTTCCTCTTCTGGTTCCCTTAGGTCCTAGAAATATAGAATATGTGATTTACCCGGTAACTGTTGAAGAAATATATGGATGAATTCTGTGAGCTATATGATGGGTTTGTTGTTTCAGTTTTACATTTGCTCTTGAACCTTAATTGTAAGAGCACTCATCATCTCCTGTCCTGAATTGGTTGATACTGCAAATTTTAATTTGGCATATAAGAATTTGGTGGAGATTGATCACCTTTGGCTTTTATGATACTGTAGATTACCATAGAATTATCTTGACTTTCACTATCATTGAACTGTTATTTTTTTCTCTACCCCACCCTTTGAGGCACATTTTGTGCAACACTATGATCCTTTTGTCTTGTAACTAATTGTGAAGTTGAAAGTAAAAGCGGTGTTTTTACCTGCTTGTGAGTAAATATCCATGGCTTTCTGGATCATTGCAGCTCGTTGGAAAGGATGCTTTAGCTGAAGGAGATAAGATTACCCTGGAGACAGCAAAGCTTTTGAGGGAGGACTATCTTGCTCAGAATGCATTTACTCCGTATGCCTCAACCTCTTTACTTGATCTTTTCTATAATCCATCTTTTTTGGCATTTAAGATTTTGATTGAACTCATAGTTATGCAGTCCTCATCCTTGAGTGTATGTTTGTGTGGCTTGCAGATATGACAAGTTCTGTCCTTTCTACAAGTCTGTTTGGATGATGCGCAACATAATTCATTTCTACAACTTGGCCAATCAGGTAATTGAACCCCCCTCCCCTCTGTTATTCTATGTCCTGTCCAGGGAATTTACTAGGGAGGGCTGTGAAACTCTGGCAGATGTTGGCTGGACTTGAATCATGTATAAGTTGCTCATTGTCTTTAAGAGAGCAACTTGGGCATCCATCTTTTATCTCTTTTGTTACTCTTTCAGTTTCATTAAGTCGATAGCTGTAGTTTAGTTCATCTCACAACGTGTAGAAGACTGTATGATTTGATATGGATCTTTGATGGACATGTTTGCAATTCAATACAGGCTGTCGAGAGAGGTGCAGGCATGGATGGTCAGAAGATAACATACAGCCTTATCAAGCATCGGTTGGGAGATCTCTTCTATCGTTTAGTGTAAGTGTACATAGTTCTACCAATAATGCTCTTTGCAAGATTAATGCTTATGGAAATCCACAATAATTGCTTTCTGATACTGTCATCTGTCAATGTTGCAGGTCTCAAAAATTCGAGGATCCAGCAGAAGGGGAAGCAGCACTTGTGGGAAAATTCAGCAAGTTGCATGAGGATTTGACTGGCGGTTTCCGTGCCTTGGAGGACGAGACTCGTTGATTTAGGCGTTCCAGATTTTGGTTATTTATTTACGGAGTCTGGCAGCTCGAAACCAGCACTTGATCTAGTCGGATTCGTTTGTCTATGAAGGATCAGTGTTGTTGCATTCCTCCATCCCACTTTTGCGGTGCTTGCCTTATGGGATGTGATAGCTAGTGTAATTTGTTATTCAAAGCGGAGACGGTCAGACTAAAACCGTGCCTTGTTTATTTATGCAATAAGGCTTGTTTGTGTTCAGGCAGTGTCAATTTGTATGATTTAATTTATCATAAATAAAAGAATCTCGTCTTATCCTTTTTCTCATTGGATGCTAATTACTCATTGAATTTTACTTGTGATACGAAGGCTCAAGTCTTGGTCATGGCAGGGGCATGCCTCTTGCAATGTCTTTTGACGATGGCCTTGTGGCACAGGCTTGCGCGGCAAATAGATTCTTGGGACGCTACCACCCTGAAATTTCTTACGATTTTTATACTACTCAGTACCATGGGCTGGGCACAGGCTTTAAGAAGAACCGATAACTTGATTTAGGATTTACCATCATGCTGTAAGAAGATCTCTTATCCTATGCCCGGATGGCTGGAGGGCTTCGTGGCCGGTTTGTTTGAGCTCTTTCAATCCTTCCTTCAACCCATCACAGTGACGATGAGATTGGCTATGGCCACTTTGTCATGCGCAACAACGGACTTCGGCAACTAACATGTGAGACGCGGGTATCTTCACCACGACACCGTCAAGCTTAGCCCTTAACTCCATCCAACAACCTCTCTCTGGCAAACCCCCAATCCTCTCATCATCATACCCCATCTCCCTTTTCGCCAACTCCCATTCCCACCACTAATGGAGCATGCACTGTCCCACTCCTTATCCCTCTCTCTTGTCCACCCCCATTCATCTCTGTGCCTCCACTCTTATCCCTAGCCGCCTCCGCATATATAAAGCACCAACCCCTTTTGGCCCGTAAATCTTATGTCCGCTCAAAGACATCAAAACTCACATCTCACTGATCCACATCAACCAGTATCTTCCCCAACACTTGGGCCGCATCTGTATGAAACGGCACATTAAACTCCCTACAGTTTCTTCTCCTTGTAAAACTTCATAACCTCTTTAATAGAAATATTATTCGACTCCATCGCTCCTGATGTGAAAACGATTTCCTTTTGCGACGCGCCGATTAAGTCAGCTATTTGGGAGCGGGCGGTCTCGACGGCTTGATCGGATTCCCAACCGTAGAGGTGCGTGCGCGAGTGAGGGTTGCCGTAGCGAGCGAGTTAGTATGGGAGCATGGCGTCCAGCATCCTGGGGCCCAGCGGTGATGTTGCTTGCATGTCGAGGTAGAGTGGCCGTGCTGAGATCTTCTAGCCTTTTAAAGCCTTAGCTTCGTCATTTTGTGTTGGGGAAGCGGTTGCTATTGCCGCCGCGATGGAGGGAGGAAGCTGGAAGCTTTGAAGCCATTGCTTTAATGTATTTGAGGATTGAGTTCGTGTATATTTATGATGCGGCAAGGGAGACAGATATTTTACACCTATTTCGCCTAGACCCCTCCCTGTACCAGAAGTAGTTACAATAGCAACTTGTACAGGGTAAAAACAACTTGTAAAGTTTTCAGGCTCAATCCGAGTTCTGATCCAGTTTAGGCTTTGGGTTACTGAGATGCGCGCCCGCGCGTGCGCGCACACACAATTTACATCCCCAGAATGTGGAAACAATCTTTCAAACCCTTATCTGGAGAACAAAAACACTGGCAAATGAGTGAGGTGTTGATGATTTCGCCATGCCAGGGCACAGTTACATGACAGTAGCAATAATTCAACCACACCAAAAAAGCAATGGCTACCAACCCAATCACTTGAAGAAACCAAAAGGATAATGTTAACATCCCACCAGTTTGCAAGCAAACACATTACATTTTATGACATCCCCTCAGAAAGCAATCCTCTCTTTCAATCTCGCAGAAAGAGGAGAGACATGGACAGTAGGAACCAAAAATACGTTGTACATTAAACAGCAAGACTCACACCTTGCCAAAATATTAAAATCACTTGAAAACAAGAGTTATACAGTTCAAGCGGAATAATCGTGCGTTGCATTCTCGAGTTCACCACCAGATATAAACAGGCACAGTAGATCGATTCAATGGGAGTTGTGGTGCAACTACAAGAGATGTCTTAGTAGATTCCCGGAACAATCCGGTAGCGGACCCTCTCACAGTACAACCTCCAGTACTTTCCGTATCTGCAGCCAGGTTGTCGTCAAATTTTATTTCATCTGTCAAACATATCAGAATCCAACTATGTGTCTAGCAGTACGGATGG
This sequence comes from Populus ilicifolia, assembly GCA_015708895.1. NCBI lineage: Eukaryota > Viridiplantae > Streptophyta > Magnoliopsida > Malpighiales > Salicaceae > Populus > Populus ilicifolia. The sequence continues at coordinate 177,048 of SRLM01000103.1, forward strand.
CATTTTTTAAGATTATTTTCAGCAATTCTATCGGTAGGCCATCCAAATAAGAATACTAGTCAAGAAACAGTGCTTACTTGGATCCACATCGATCATCATCCCTCTTAGCTCGGTCAAACAGAAGGATGGTTAGAAATATCACATAGAAATAGGGTAGAAACTGCACAAGCAAACAAAGTTATAAGTAGCGTGTCCACAGGACTTCATGAATTGAGAAAGTACTCCTATATTCAAATGCTTACATGATTAAAAAGAGCCGGGACAGTCCAGAAAAAAGCAGCTAATATTTCAGGTACATAATGGAAATGACGAGATAAGCCCCACCTGCAAAATCCAGGATACAAAATCTCAGCGGAAGACATAACCATAAGAATATAGCCTTGTGGATACAACAAGATGGAACGAATGCTGGGTAAAAATAATCTTGACAGCAACTGTGTCCAACAACACTTACCATCCTGAAGTCAAAAGGAGGCTTGTCTTTGTTTCCCCAGATGTTGTCGTGTATGAGGCCACAATCTGTTAAAAATTAGAAATGTATTGTGCCTCTTACTCATGGTTGAAAATTATACATCATGTAAATATAAAGGATATATCACCAGATCACCTTTGATGGAGCCTTTCCCCAGACCAAACATTTGCCATCTGTTCTGCGAAATTCCTGCCTTTGCCTGTCACAGTCATAATTGACATATATGGAGAGAAGGCCTGCTGCTAGTATATAGAGTGCAAGCTGGAGAAATAGGAGGGAAATGGTTAGAGTAAAGTATATCAAGGGATATAGGACTTTGGTTGTTTTTCTATTTCAAGACTCTAGCAATCAAGCATTTATGCTCCTAATTGGATTTGAATATTGCCTTAGGGTAGCACTTCAATCGTAAATTGATGGGTGCTTTTATTTTCCTACTTTTGAACTGAAATTTAAATCCGCAACACTTTTTTCTTGGGCAGAAGGACCATAAATCGATATCTTTCACTATTGAATTTCAACTCCAAGTTTTTCCTAAAAAATTCCACTCCAATTCAAAACACGGAGCTTAAAGTAAAGAGAATGGCTGAAGACAGGGCAGTTAAATTGGAAATCAAATAGATGAAAACAGCAAAGAACCTGAAGTCCAAGGTTCACAGGATGGTTAACAAGGTACATGCCCGGAGAAGTATACACAGATGGAACCCATACTAAGCATCCCCAACAAATATAAAATCCAGCTGCCAAATCCCAGAAGAGGAATAAGCATAATGAAAATAACCATCAAAACGAAAGATCTGGATAAAAATTCAAAAGCTCCTTTGACAGTGACAAACACTAGAATTTTCAAAAAAAGAAAAAGAAAAAGAAAAGATAAACACCTTAAAATTGCAAATAAAAATACATTTCAAAAAAATAAATGAACGAACTAGAGAATCTGTAAACCTCGATCATGTGCAATGTCCATTGTGTTCCAGTAGCCAACTTCCCACCAAAAAAACTTCGTGACGTACACCAGCATCAATATTGTATTTACAAGCATGGAATCAGCTACTTTCCCATTCTGCTCATACTGATAGAATACAAAAAAAAGTGCATCTTAAGATTTATATTCATGCAATTATACATGCAAAACTTGAATTAGAAACTTTATAACAAATGAGTTGAATTACACATATTGCATGTATAAAGTGAAAACAACCTTCAGTGACGAGAAAAGCACAAAAGCATTTTTATGATAGTAGCCTCAGGCCACCGAAATAATGAATTGACAATCACATATTCAACATGTAGCACTGGTTCCACAAGGCATAATAGAAGAGTTAAACACAATTTTTTCAGAAGTTGGGAGCTCATCCATTTCTCCAGAAAGGAACTTGCACTCAAAACACAGCCCATTATATAGCATTTAGGTTTGGGATTTGGATATCCAATAATTATTACATTCTTAAATTTCCACTCGTCAACAAGGAATAAGCTTATAGCTAAGAGATTGGAAAATTGCTAGTTGCTACCCCTATCAGAATGAGTATTTCATCAAGAAAGAACATTTGAGCAATGCATCAAAGAAGTAATGTCTAACTAAATTTTAATCATGACCTGATACAAAAAAAAAAGAAGAAAAAAGGATGCTTCTATCAACCAAAAGACAGAATGAATTTAACCTCTTCACTGTAGAATTTGATTCATCTTATAATCAGCATGTATACAATCCCAAGCTTACAATATCAGTATTGTACTAAAAAGAAACAAGAACATCATTTACTTGCTTAATGCAATAGGTCAATGCCAGAACAGCCCAAGACATCATCCCAAATCTGCAGTTTGTGAAAACTTTGATGTCAAAGTTCTTTCCAATTCGAGGATACAGCTCCATACCCTGTGAACAGAAAAGGAGACCTTTATAATAGCAAGGCCTAGACTACAATATATAGGAATTTGAGTGACTAAACAAAAAGCACCATATCAAGTGAGGAGGCAAAACAATAGTTTAATAATTGTTTTACCAAAGCCTTCAGATGCCAGTCTATAAACTCATTGTCGTGCTTCACAAATTTGGAAAGAAGAAGCTTAAATTTGAGTTGCTGGCTAAAAGAAAAAAGATTGGTGGATTTTTAATTTAAGCTTCTTCCCCTCAGTTATATATCTGGCTAAATCTCCCTTTCCCCCCCCATCAATCATGTTGCTTAATGACAAATAACGATAGTCACATGAGAAAAATGAAAGGTGTTGTAGAGTTATGAACTCACCCAATAGAAGTCGATTATTATGTTCCCGGATGAACCAGAATCAGTAGACGATGGAGCCAAATGGCCCTTCCAAATTATAATAAAAAATAAGAAAATCAGTAAGAGTTGTAGCAAAATAAATGTGAACCGAGGAAGGTTGCGTAATTACAAACCCTTACTTTTATGTATAAGAAAATACAGAAGACTAAGCTTCCGAAAATGAGAGCTGAAAATATTTCTCCCAAATGATCATAAACAATCGAGGGGTTGAATATACCAAACCTGAAGAGTTAAAACAGAAGAAGTATTAGGTGCACTCTATAATCATTTGTCACTCAGGTGAAATTGATCAGTACCAGTCAGAAGCAGCTTGTCTTACCCTCCAAAACCTTAAGTGCAAAGAATACCATGGTAGAATCTAAAAGAACTTTTTACTGATTATAACCCTTATTAATGAGTGTAAAGCTTATTGGAATTCTTAAACAAAAGGATGTTGATGGAGAAAGTTCTCACCACCAAAGGCTGAGATAGGTAACCAAAGTCACTGTGTACGCTGCCATGCCATTCGCCTGCAACAACCACAGAAAGAAAGCTCATGACTGGAGCCATTCAGTACGTATTAAGTAGCATAAACTTCAGTTTTCAATCTCCAGCTGTTATAATCAAACAACACAAGAAACAGTGTAGCAGTTTGATAAAGACAACATCATGTGAAAAGTACCTTGTAAACAGGTCGGTTTCCTTCAGGAGAAATTGGACCCTCAACCAACTTTCCAGGTAAAAGAAGCTGCAGTGCAGCCTCAAATGCTGCATAACAAGCAATAATTTTCCAGGAAATTGCAGTGGACCTAGGCCAAATATTTATAAATCCTTGCAAGCCATGTTGCTTCAAGAAATCCCAAGTTTGACATACGGACCCATCAGCATGCACCATCGTGTACCATCTGCATTAGTTCGAAGATGCTAATTTTAACAAACACTTATTCTATCAATGAATCCATCCCTCCTTTTTCTTCCAAGCATTTTCTCATACACTAATCAAAATAGCACGATGCTAAAAAAAATCAATACATTATCGTCTTGAGACTTATCAAGATTTATAGCTTTTAATACTGCAGTAGTAAAAACGGTCTTTTCTCTGAATTTCGCTGAAGAAAGAAAAGGCAGCAATCTTGGGATTTCTTAAGCAGACTAATAAACTTGCATTAAATCGAACTTTGACAAGCAATAATCTAAAGGTTTATTAAGATCTAAAACACCCCTGATAAAGTTTGAAAAGGATAGTAGCTTCATTTAGTATATCTATGGAGCTTTCTTTTCCAAACAATAGCCGATAACCAAAAAAAAAAAAAAACAGAGAGTAAAGAAACCCAGAATTGTCATATTCCAGAAGCAAAGAAAAAGGGCTCACAGTAGAATAACAAAAGGAGGGCAGAGAGTGAGAAGCGAGAGCACTGAAGCATAAGTAACCGGCGGCGAATGAACAGTTTTTGTTTCTGCCATTCTCTGCCTCTCTCTGAATTCTTGCTCGCCTCAACTGAACAGAAACTGAAGTGGGTCTCCAAAGACGACAGAAGTCTTGTGACTTACGATGAAGACTGAAGGGTGCGTGACTACTTGCTTAATTATTGCTTGACTTGGAAAAAGACTCTGCCTTTCTGATTTGTCCATTAAAAAAAAAGTCTTGGTTTTGCCGGTGGTTCATGTGCCATTCACCATGTCCTTGAGAAAACTTGGGAATCTAACAAATTTCAACCATGATAATTTCTAGCCATTTCCAACATAAAAATAAAAATAAAAATAAATAAATAATGATTTCTTGCCTTCACCCCGTTGCTATATGTTTTTTTTTAAATGTATTTTCTTTTTATTGCGAAGAGAGCAACATGTGATAAAATTATCCATTTTGATGGATACCCGTTTGATTTAAGATAGGTATGATGAACATTCTTCTTTTCCCAATACATAAACCAGGGGACAAAAAATAAAACATGTTTCTGTCCTTCAAGAAACTCCAATCCAATTATATATATTGTTTTGATATTTTGTCAAATATATTTTTTCAACAATTACTTATTTAAAATAAAATTATTTGTTAAGTTTACATTTCTAATTTAATTTTTTATATTAAAATGTGCGTTTGAGTTATGATAAGATTTCATATTTATAATAACTTAATATCTAGTTTACATTGCGCGTTGTAAAATTATATTAATAGGGGAGAAATATATGATGATCAACCCTGCCTTTGGTTTTGGATACTACTCCACGATTCAGGTCGGGTCTAAACCCATTTGGTTTTGGTTTAAAGTTCAGATTCACAGAGCGGAGCGTGGTTGCATTACTGTCCCGGCTCAGGCTGCTCGAGTGTTCCTTGGGCCGGCAGTATTCAAACTGTCTTCAGTGTCTGGAGGATCTTGAATATTAAAACAATTAATGAACACCAACCATATCCCCATCTCTAAGCATGGATGGGCCAACAAATGGCTGGTCAGATCTGCAACACTTACAAACTCCTCACGGCAGCCTTTACTTCCTCCATTCTCAAACTCACAAGCTTTGCAAGAAAGCCCACGCAATGCCTTCATCATCTATCTTGTACTGGTCGAAATCATCAAAATGCATCAATTCCCGAATGAAACCAGTACAGGATCCCACCTGACCCTCAGGGGGGTCATCTGGAAAACAACCGGAAATAAAAGAACACTTTGTTTTGCTCGACATCTGTTTCTTCTTTCATGCGCAGATTGATTCCTGGGAATTATCGTCTTCTCTGCGAACATCACAGTCAGCTGCCCGTTACACTTGACATTCTGGGAGTCCTAATCTCTTTTGGGTTATTGCTTTGATGGTTGCCAGATTTTTCACTAATTTTACTTGATTTTGATAAGAATTAATTACATGTTCTCTAGGAGTTCCTTGCCTTCGTTGGTTTGGACTTGCCTTCTAAAAAGTAAATATTCTAATAAAAAAAGCTTGAAAAGAAAGATAGCGTGTTAGTCAAATAAAAACGCTATAATCAGAGAGATGTCTTATTTAATCTTATTTAAAATCGTTTATATATATATATATATATATATATCATTCTTGTTTTTTCTTGTTTCTATTAAACAAAGAACATGGAACAAAAAAAGTTATATTTTTTTAATGAAAAAACTATTAATAAGAAAAGGAGGGATTATACTATTAAATTACTTTGTTTTAATAGAATTAAAATTATTACTTCTCTTAATTAAATATTGATATATAATCAAATAAAAAATAAAATAAATTTCTTAATTTATATCTCGTAACTTTTCAATGTAATATTTAATTACTATTAATAATTTATTAATGTATATAATTATCAATTTATTTTATTATACACATGTCAAATTTTAAGTTTACAACTAAAAATATTCTTGATATTAAATAAAATAATTAACAACACATTTCTTGTAATTCAAACGTAGCATAGTACTTTAAATATCAAGAGCTTTTTTCTTCTTCTTTTTTTCATTCAAGCAATAGATTTAATTTCTTGATGTAGAAGGGGTCTAAAATCTCATTGACCATGGAGGGATAATTACAAAAAGTGTCATTTTTTATATAAAAATATCGTTAAAATTAATTTTTTCATATTTTTTATTTATTAACAAAAAACTAAAAAAATCTTTCTACAACGCACTATTTATTAGAATAATATTTTATATTTTATTTTAATATTTAATATGGAGTTGATTGAGAATCAAGCTTCATAATTTATTTTATTTACTTTTTATTAAGTTATTTTGACCTAATGATCCAAAAATAATGTTTAACAAGTTAATCCAAGTAGGCTTTGGTTATTTTTATATTTTTTTTCTTGATTAATTTTTTTTTAATTTTATCATTCAACATTAGGTTAGTTGAGAATTAAGTTTCAAATAAATTCAATATTGAAGAACTTGTGATTCAGGTCAAGAGATTGAGATAACTTTTTAAGAAAAAAAAAACAATTTGATTTAACTAGGATAAAAATATCAAAATTTGTGGCCTTAATCATGAGATCCAGATATCAATTTAAAAGGACAAATCAAAATATATTATGAAACTTAATTCTCAAAAAAATATATTTTGATTTGTCCTTTTAAATTGATATCTGGATCTCATGATTAAGGCCACAAATTTTAATATTTTTATCCTAGTTAAATCAAATTGTTTTTTTTTCTTAAGAAGTTATCTCAATCTCTTGACCTGAATCACAAGTTCTTCAATATTGAATTTATTTTTTACTAGGTCATCCCTATCTCATTACCCGGGCATGTGTTTGATAAATTAACATTATTGATTTAGTTTTTTTAATTAATCCCCCCTCTCCAATTTCATCATTTAATATTGTGTTTGATTTGAAATTAGAATTTATCATTTATTTTGCTTTTCTTTTTTTTATCATGTCTCGATCTCATAACCCGATAATAGTACTTAATAGGTTAACCAAAGTTTCCTTGACTCATTTTTTACTCGAGTGGTTTTTTATGTTTTTTTAATTGATATATTTTTTTTGTTAATTTCATTCTTTATTATTGTGTTGATAAAGAATTAGAATTTGTAATTTATTTTAATTTTTTTATAAGATTATATGCCTTATGACCCGAGTTGCGGGTAAGACAGATTAACTTAGTTTTTTTAGGTATTTTTTTAATTGATATTTTTTAATTTCATCCTTAAATATTAGATTGATTGAGAATTAAATTTCATAAATTATTTTGATTTACTTTTTATAGCATTATAATAGTATCATAACCCGGGTTGCGAAATTAGCAATTCTAACCCGGGTTAACTCAATTCAATATTATCATCTTAGTATTAAAAAAAAAAGCATTATTTGAAAGTTTTTAGTCAAATTATATTTTTACAAGTTATCTATGTTGTTTTTAAAACCGCAAAATTAACTTTCATATAATTTAATTTTTTTACTAAAAAATTTATTAGCAACATTTAAATATTTTTTTTATATTCAAGAAAAAATCAAGGAGTTATGTAGATTAAATATCTAGTCTAACCTAATAATACAATCTCGACGCCATCTTAACACCATCTTAAACACTGTGAATACATTTAGATTTTTTAGAATAAAAGATTTTATTTTAGAATTTTACAAATATAAAAATTATTTAATGAATTTAATATAACAACATATATTTTATAAGATTGCATATCTATGATTATTTTTTGTATCTATAAAATCGTAAAACAAGAGGTTAGGTAAGTGATTAAGTTAAATTTTGATATGAAAATTTTGTTTGGAGTTTATACAATATATACGTGCGTGCGCGCATACCTACTTTAGACCAAACTATGCTAAATAGTACTGTCAACAACCAATAGCATAAGTCCCTTCCCATTAGTAAAGCCGATGAAGTTCTTTACATGATATCCATTATATTTCTGATTGAAAATAAAATCATAACTAAAAGGGGGAACCAGTCCCAAGTACCCTGACCTCTGCTTCAATTATGCAAATGCCCTTGACAACCAAGTAAGCGCAAGACTGCAAAAAACTCAAGGGAATATATCTTGACCATCCACTTTCTGATCTTGAGGCACCAAACCAGCTTTTGGCTGCAGGAAGATGGAACAATCTCAACTTCTTTCTTTTCCTATCTCATTGACATGTTAAACCGGCAAAAAAGATCACCAGTGTTCTTACCTTCAGAATGCCAGTCGTCCTCTCTGTCATAGACTTGATCCACAAGGCGCAAGGTGTAATCCGCATATACTCTGCAACCAGCAGGGAGGGTTGCCAAATCCAGAGCCAAGAACAGAGAGAGATGGGTGCCCATTCCAAGACCTTTTCCCTTAGGATAGAGCACCATCTTCCTGAAACAACCGGTACATGTAGAAGAAAGAGGAAAAGTGCCACTACTAAATACTACTAATAACAGAAGAAAAGAATATATGAGAAGGTGATTTTTCAATGCTCGTGTTCATCTCGAAAAGAAAGGAATCACTAACAGGATTGCTTGTACAACAGTAAATTTCGTTCTGACCACTAACGAATTGTTTGTGCAAGCTAGCACATGGACTATAACGTAATGTAAGAGAAACATCGGCTTCCAAAATCACATTCGAAACATGTTTTAATTAAGATTGCAGGATGGAGCCATGAATATTAGTCGTGTTGTGTCCAAGTTGATGTGGAACCCCATGTAAATAAAAAACAAAAAAAAAATTGCAGATTAAAATAATAAAATAACTGTACCATTGATGATCTCCCGTGCTGAATATTTGTGATTCTTGGCGTTTTTCATCCAACTTGGAAAAGTTCACGATCTTCCAAGCGTACTTGGAAGCAGTAGGATCCTTTTTCATTGATAAGACCTCTCCTTTGCCTCTGCTTCTTTCTCCACAGACAAATACTTCAGCTCCAAGCACACAAGTGTCTTCCAGAAGGAATCCATAACGAACATCATTAAATGTTGAAAGCTTAATGAATTGATCAAAACCACATTCAAGCTTCAATCCATGAAAGCGTCTTTCCTTTCCTGCTGCATCTAACCTTGGCAACAAGGCCAGAACATCAGAGAGGGGCATCACTTTCTCTTGAGTTAATCTAAGTTACCCAGCGTGATTGAAGAAAACTATTGCAAGTAAATCTTGCCCGTCACCCAATTTACAACGCATAACTTTGGTGATACTATAAACACTAAAACAAAAACTGTAGCTAATGACAATAGCTTGAGGATGTATTGCAGAGTAATGATTTAGAAAACATGCCTTGAATTACCAAGTAGCTGTCCTTGTTTTGGTCAAGCAAAAACAACCGGAAAATCACGTTGACCTCCCAACCACGTGGAAGAGAACTCGCGTCAACCATTGCTAAATAGAGAGAGATGTAATCTTTTACATTATTGCTCTTGTTTCCGTTCGGATAAAGAACTAATTTCCTTGCAAAGCAAACACAGGAGGAGGTAATAAAAATGAGAGGGGTATCTCATAACAATAAAACATGACTGCGGTTGGAGATGGAAAGACAAAGAAAGACACATATTCACTGGCAATAAGATGTACCATTTATAGCCTCCAGCTTCAAAACCCCCTGATTCATATGTCTCCACTGCATTTTTCCCAAGTGACGAAAATAACTCTATTTTAACCATGTAATGGATGGGCGGTGCATCTGATACGGTTGCTACAGATCCTGCAAAATGAAATGATATCAGCACATACAAGTTTGATCACTCTTTGGTTTTGTTACTGGAGAAAATCTGCTCATTATACAAGCACGCCGAGTGTTAGAGGGAGAGCTTGGTACGGAAGAAAGGGCAAGCTCACAGACAGCAATCTCGGCATCAGCACTGAAAAAGTTAGGTCACAGAACACGATTTTAGTCGATGAGAGAAAAAAAGGAAGGATAGGGGGAATACCGGGAGGGGGAGAAATATTGCTGACAACTTCTGTCATGACAGTGACGATATCTTTTCTGGCTACAAAATCCACTAAACAATGTGCAGGATGTAGGGAATGAACAAAACATTTGTTCCCTTATTTGTAAGGAAATCAAGAGAGAGTAGTTATTCGAAACTCTTAGAAGTTGTTTGGGGATTGTTATCCTTTGCTGGAATGAAGATTACTTTTGAAATCGGAAACAGATCGATTCTCTTCTTGCAGATGCAAAACACGTCTACGGAATATACCATGCATTGTTTCCTTGCAAACCGCAATCTTACAAAGCTTAAACACAACAATATGCTTTGGCAACCAAGTACATTTGTGGGGGTAATGATTGAATCTGTAGCAGCAGGAAAACCTCAAACGGAACTCCATAACATTCGGCTAAAATGCTTTCATGCCTGTGAAATTTTTGTGTTCTTTCCGTCTCTTTTCATTGAGATATGCATGTATTTACTTGCTTCGAACATACATATTAATAATTTGGACGAGTAAAGAACCTTAAGAAATTAAAGTAATTAGAAGTTCTCGCATCCAACCTCATGATATAATGGATGCTGATCTCCTGGGAGTGCACCAGGGTAATTGTGATCAGAAAAGGTACTCCATGTCGGGGGAATAGCTTTCCACTCCTAGACTTTCTCTGATGACAAATATGTGGTCAATTTCATGTGTACGAGGACATGGTATGCAGGAGAAACCGTCACTCACTACAGCCGCATTTCTTCTATTCTCCATTTCCTACTAAACTTCTAGACAGCTTTGTTTAAAAGGATCAAAATTTGGCATATATTGCCAGAGATGGAAGTGGATTATAATTCCAAGAGCGAGCAGTTGCAGAACTTGCCGATATTCTCTCAAATTGAGAGGATAAAGGTGGATTAGAGTTCATTTTGCATCGAGTATATCATCATCGCTTCTTTGTATTCAGGGACTTTTATCTATCTAGTTTTGCAGGCTAGAATTGATACTCGTGAAGCCTAACAGTTGGGTACCCGTCAAGCGCCAACGACTCTTCCCACTTTGGACGAGGCTCAGGCTGCTAAGATTCAAGAGCAAGATGTTGGGGAATCTGACCGGTGATGTACTGATATTTGCTCATAGGAAATCAAGCACACTGATATAATATTTAACGTGGTTCGGCAAAACCGCCAACATCCACGGGAGAAGTCAATATATTTAGAAATTGAGAAAGAATACAAAACAAATACATGGAGGAGAAAAAATCACTTCATTCTACTCTACTCCGGCTCTCTTTGCTGCACTTGCAGTTGCTGCCATTGCAACTCTCTCTTTCTCTCTACTCTCTTCACATTCTCATAATTCTCTTCTCATTTTGCTCTATAACATATGCCTCTATTTATAGGCATTCATGGAGGCTATTCTTGGTTTGTTGTCAACATTGATGGCTACCAACTCTAGCTCATTCAACAATAGTGGCTATCAATAGTCAATGGTTGGTGCCATCCATTTGTTGCACATGAAATGGCAACCAACCTAACAATCACCCCCTTTGCCATTCATGTGGGGCAATTGTCTTCTTTCTTTTTCAACACAAGCTTGCATTTTGCAGCTCTTCCAAGCTTTCCATTTTGAGAGCATTTTTGGCCAAGTTTACAAGTACTTGTCAAACCTTTCAATCATCAGAGTAACCAAAGCACACCTTTTCTCACACAAAAGGATCACTATAACCAGATGGTCTGTCACATCACATTTGAATAGTGTTAACGCTTGTCTCTGGAACAACATTCCCCTTCAACTATGCTCGGTCCGGAATGATTCATCAAGTCTCACATCATGGCTTACAACACCCCCTCAAACAGATATTTCAAATGCGACAGTCATTATCTGAGTATCTCAATATGATCACTAGCTCACCACTCTTCCAAGAGTTTACTCATCCAGGAGTTGCGCTTGCCCTCTATTCCACCTTAGAAACCACGCATTACTTCTCCATGAGTCTCCCACTCTTAGTCTCAAAAGTCTAGGTAGCTTTCCACCTTTAACCATGGGGGCAGCCCATAAAAGGTTGATCTATATCTGTCTTCATACTCTGAGTATTATAATGTCATTATCGAGCTCACCACCTTGACAAGAGTCAACTTATTCCCAGAACCTGCGCATGCCCTCTACTCCTTCATAGCAGCCGCGTCTTAATGCTTTACAAGTCATCCACTTATTGTCCAAGGCAAATGTCTTCTAGCTCATTGATCTTTAGCATGGGGGCAACATTCCCCTTCGAGGATGGTCCGGAATGATTCATCAAGCCTCACATCAAGGCTTACAACACCCCCTCAAACGGATATTTCAAGTGCGACAGTCATTATTTGAGTATCTCAATATGATCACAAGCTCACCACTCTTCCAAGAGTTTACTCATCCAGGAGTTGCGTCTGCCCTCTGTTTCACCCTAGAAACCACGCCTTACTTCTCCATGAGTCTCTTACTCTTAGTCTCAAGAGTCCAGGTAGCTTTCCACCTTTAACCATGGGGGCAGCCCATAAAAGGTTGATCCATATCTGTCTTCATACTCTGAGTATTACAATGCCATTACCGAGCCCACCACCTTGACAAGAGTCAACTTGTTCCTGGAACCTGCGCATGCCCTTCTGCTCCTTTATAGCAGCCGCGTCTTAATGCTCCACAAGTCATCCACTTATTGTCCAAGGCAAATGTCTTCTAGCTCATTGATCTTTAGCATGGGGGCAATATCCATGAAAGTCAATCGTGCATTTGTCTCCATACTAATCAAAGCCATTTCATTGGCTATCCATCTGTCCACTCTTACCTAGCCATCACATTGGCTCTGGGGCGTTCTGAATTGGGCTCCTTTCACGACCCTCACACCTTCTCCTGAGGTGTCTCCGCTCATCGTCATACGACGGTCTAATCATGGGCTCATCTCATAGCCCTCACACCTTCTCCTTAAGGTGTCTTCGCCTTAGGCGGTCGCATCCTCTTTTAGCTAAGATGCTTCAAAGTGGCTCCATAAATTCTCTACCACCATGTGGATTATAGGAGAGATCATTGCCACTAATTACATAGAAAGAGAAAGTTATGGTATACGCCTCACAATCCTCCATCTCGATTTCTATGTTTGGAGCTTTTATGCTTTTCTGCTTAACAGCTCCACCCATACCAACTCCCTCTGGTGTCTTCGCCTTTCATCATAGGCGGTCGCCTTTTATCACAGGCATTTGCACCCCCTCAATTAGGTGCATCTACAATAGCTGATCCTTTTATCCTTGCATGCATTGGAAAGGTCCTCGCTCGTTGCCTTTATCAAGAACACATAAGACTTTTTGTTGTACAACTTCTCATAGTCTCTGCTTTGAGCTTCATCTAGGAACTCTTCTTCTTCTTGCACCTACTGTCTCATTATAGTACCCCGTTGGATCCTCCGGGTACTCCTACATAATCTCTGTGTGTCCTCGTGTATTTTCTGTTATCCAAATTTCTCCTTATTCCTTGCTTATGTTTGACAGCAGCACATCCTGCCACAACATCTATCCAAGTCAAAATAGGATGCCAATCTTCATCTTCTTAATGTATTTCTCTACCATTATCAGGGTCTTCATCAATTTCCCCTCGAGAAATTACAATCACTGAATCTAACTTCCTTGGAGAAATCACCACTCCATCAAATCCTTGATCATACGAAACCCAACTGTTCCTTTATGCCATCATCCTGCTAGTCTTCAACAGTTTCATAACAAACTATCACATATACAAAATAGTACCGTATGGATAATCCTTCCACTAAGCAAGTTTCGAGGAAAGATTGGAGGGGTCACACCGGTCCTGCTTAAAACCCAATCACCTAGACAAAACTTCTTAGGCCATATCTATCCATCATACTGTCTTTTCGTGTATACAAACCATTTGTTAGCTTTGTCGCGGCTTATCTTTACAAGTGATTTAGGGTATCCTTGTTTTATACCTGATTTCTCAACATCTGGGGAGACTACCAGAGCTCAGATTCGTCAAGATTGGTCTTCATCAAATTTAACTCTCCACCTCAAAATTGTCCACATGATCGGGTGTCTAGAGTGTCCCAATTTTGCCTTCCCTCAAGGCAATTAAAATTCCCCACATAACAATTCAACTTATGTAATTGGGCAAACATGTGTGATTTCTTCTTCTTCATCTCCATCGACCACCATAATGACCATCATATGCTTCATGATCGGACAATCTCTCTTTAATAATTCACCACTATCATTTCTGATCTCAATCTCAACGATCAGACTGTACCATTGCATCCAAAACGATCAAATTAGTTGGAAACAAGTCTGAAATCATCCAAATCGCACTTCAAACGGCTGAGATCTCATCAAAACAATTTTCGACTGATCAGTGGTCCAAATTCAATCTCAGATCCGGTTGCACGTAGACTCCGCCACACAGAGTCCTGACCTCGGCTCGGCTCCAACTCATCTCGGCTCAGCTCAGCTCACCCTCGGCTTGCGTCTGGTGACGTGGCAGTGGGTCCCATTTTGTTGATGTGGTTGTTGACTGGTGCTGACATGACATGCCATGCCACCTGTGCATGCTGACGAACTATGATGTCATGAGAACGTCATCCTCATCCGGATCTTGCACGTGGGTCGGATCGTCTGGTATTCGGGTCGGGTCAGCCCATCTGGACGAAGAAGACACGTGTGACGCGTGGAGCGCGTCTGCACGCGTGTGTAGTCACCCCGCCGGCGCGTGCAGAGGATTCCAACTTCAGATTTTAACGCGGTTTTCACTAGTGGCTTCGTCTCTTCCTCCTTTACACAGTGGTATGGTCAAAACACAATTTTGACAACTTTCATTTTTGAGCAAAATCAAATATCACGTTAAACTATATGCTCTGATACCAATTGTTGGGGAATCCGACCGGTGATGTACTGATATTTGCTCATAGGAGGTCAAGCATACTGACACAATATTTAACGTGGTTCAGCAAAACCACCTACATCCACGGGAGAAGTCAATATATTTAGAGATTGAGAATGAATAGAAAACAAATACATGAAGGAGAAAAAATCACTTTATTCTACTCTACTCCGGCTCTCTTTGCTGCACTTGCAGCTGCTGCAGTGGCAGCAAGGCTGCTGCCATTACGGCTCTCTCTTTCTCTCTACTCTCTTCACATTCTCATAATCCTCTTTTCATTTGCTCTCTAACATATGCCTCTATTTATAAGCATTCATGGAGGCTATTCTTGGTTTGTTGTCAATATTGGTGGCTACCAACTCTAGCTTATTCAACAATGGTGGCCACCAACTCTAGCTCATTCAACAATGGTGGCTACCAATAGTCAATGATTAGTGCCATCCATTTGTTGCACATGAAATGACAATCAACCTAACACAAGAGACCCTGTTCCGAGTTGCTGTGGACGTTGGTGACAAATGCATGATTTACATGGCCAGGTTTTAGATGCACAGGTTTTTTTCGATAATTATATCTGCATGACAATTGCATCATCATCATCATAATCACTAGTTGTCTTAGATGCATAGATTTTTTTTTTATAGTTATATCTACATATCGATGAGTCTAACTACTTAATCTTAATATTTTGAACTTCTTGTGCAGAATCAACAGTCACAAATGCATGATTTACAGGGCCAGGCTCAGCAGAAGTTTCGGCCGGTAATGTAGTATTAACTTCTTGTTATCATTAGTAATTTGGCCCACTATTTGTTTTTCTTCATTTTCGTCTTTCTCCTTGCAACCTACGTCCATGCATTTCTTGTCTTTCATGCCTTTTATCTTGAATGTTTATTTGATCAGAGGAAAAGGTTAAGCGACAAACCCCCGCCCACTCTGAATACACAATGCATTATTTCAGGGCAAAAGGCCTCTTACTCTGCCAATATCTTAAAGTTCGGCTTTGTGTGTCTCACTCTAAATTGATTCGTATTATATTCTTAAATCTAATTCATTTATTGTGTGCTCATGGGCATCACTTGTGCAGTTTTGTCTCGTGACCAGGAATTCTAATATGCTGCTAGAGGAATAAAGACCCATGAAATTTCATCTTTAAGCTTTCTCCTATATTTTCACATCACTTCTTTGTGTACGAGCAAGAGGGTTTTATCGAAGTTTGGGAGGATAATTTATTGTCAAAGAGCATGCTGTTAGACCTCAATTTCTTTTCTTTTTTCGAAAAAAACTTGAGGCCACCTTTAAATCTGTCTTGCTTGAATATTTATAGACTACCTTTTCGTTATGATGTTATGAAATAACATGAATAGAAAAAGACAATAAAATCCTTGAAGGCTCAAAAATAGATATAAATGAATAAGAAGTATTGTAGTAATTAAATAAAGAGTTGATAAATATAAATAGAAAAAAAAATGAGTTGTCTTCTAAGAGTTAAAAAAACTAACAAGAAAATAAAAAAAAAAAAGGGAAAGAAGTAAAAACAAAAAGAGGGAAAGATAAAAGAAGGAGAAGAGAGTCAGAGAAAATAAGTTTAAAAGCAAGATTATATATAATGTGTGTTCTTTAAACTTTAAATTTCTGTTTTGCTGAATGTTAGGGTTTTGAAGATTGTGTTTTGAATTGATTATTATGGGTAATGAGTTAATTACTTGATTTTGAGAGATTGTAAGTAAATATGATGATTTTGAGTTATGATTTTGTTTGAATGATGAATTTATGTTAGAAATCATGAGATAACAGTAGATAATCCATGGAAATTCTGGATTTGAGGTTGAAGATGAAAAAATTTAAGTGTGGTCCCTCAATTTGTGAAAATTACAGTTTAGTCCCTGAACTTTAAAAAAATTCAGATTGGTCCATAGAGCATATTCTGAGATTCTGGACAGAATAAAAGATGAATTAGGGTAGGATTCTAGTATAGTTATGAATTTTTAACACTTTCGATTTGGTCCTTCCATTTGACAAAAATTATAATTTGACCCTTAAAAATATAATAAATTTTAGATTGGTCCCTTATTGTAATATTAGCTTTTATAGATTGGTTTGATGAATAAATAAGGGTTATTTAGTGAATTATTATCAAGTTTTATTATTTGGTTGATTATGGATTAGATTTCGAAAAAATCATTTAATTTTAGGTCTTTGTAAAACAATAACTAGTTTAATTCAAAAACCTATAAGATTATGGAATAAACTCTTAGTTAAGTGTATTTAATAGATTGTATGTGTTTTTTTGAGTTTTTTTTAATATATCTCATTTTTATTCAGATAATCTTGATATTTCATTGGCAGGACACTAATAGGATTTTCTTCGATATCTACTTTTGAGTTTTGTTTGCTTTCGATTCAGGTGAGTGAATAATTTTTTATATTAATGGAAAATATTATAAATATTTGAATTGTTAATATGAATTGGATCATATTTCTTGATAATTTATATGTTGATTATTATCCTTTTGTTATGATAAAATATGATTAATTATTGAATCTGAATTCTTAATATGAATCGATATATATTTTCAATTGATTTCTGAATTAATAGCTTCTTATTTAATTGATGTCATGAGTTGAGTTTTGAGATATGAATATATATGTTTGATTATGATTATGAACTTATGATATACTAGTCAGAATATCCATGCTAACAAGGTAATATTAGTCTTTGTGCACATCGTATCTGAACTCTAGTTGGTCGGGAGAGTCATCAACTTATATGAACTGATCATCCTACAATACGGAGCCTTGTGCTCATTGCATTTTGATTTTTTGATGAGCTTTACTTTATGATATTCTTGTTATGGTCTATTTGAGAAACCTTACTATAAGAACCTAGAGCCATAATTGTGTATGTATTCATTATTGTTACATTATCTTGTGTGTGTATATTGAACAGTATCTATTCACCGAGTTGTTGAACTTACCCTCTTATTATTTATCTTTTCAAATTTATAGCTTGTTAGCAGGTTATTTTATTAGACCTTCAGGACCTGTTTTTTTGTTGAAATTTATATTTATTTATATTTAATTAGTGTCTCACAACTATGAATTTATATTAACTTTTATATTAACACAATTAAATTATATTATGAAGTTAGTTTTGTTGTTACTCTGCATTGATTTCTGATTAAGTTATTTAAAAGATAAATTTGTATGAAAATTTGGATTTATATAAATATAAAACTTTTTTTTAAAAAAAACTTATCTATTTAGTGGTCATATGGATCTGGGAATTGGATCCTAACTTTCTTTCTCTTTTAAACTGCATGCATATTACTTGTGCACATAAATTCATAATGGATGTTTACTTGCACAGTGCAGATCTTTGTACCATGTTCCTTTTCCCTCTATTTGCTTTTAGTTTGTTTTTTTTCAATGAGTGTTTCCTTTTTTTATCCGTCTTAACCTTGTACTGTTTTGTTTGCCTCAGATTCCGAAAATGTCCTCCACAATATCATCACAGCCGCTTGTGCCACGAATGCAAGTATGCCTCCTGTGTGCTTTGCAAATTTATATTCTGTGTTTAGGGAAGATAGGGCTTGTTGATTTCATTAGTGCATATTGGATTCATCTGCAATGCAGAGATCTAGAATTTACCCAAAAGCTCTCGTCAATTGCTGATTCTTCTCTGTACTAAAATAGAAAGTTTAATGTTGTTCCACTTTATCTTCCCCTTGTTAAATCTACTATACAGATTGGATTTGCTGATAGCATGCTTCGTCAGAGGAATCTGCTTCTCCGGTTCTGAATGATCAGAGTATGAACCTGCTCTTCTATTTTTTTCGCCTTTCAGTCATACTTGGTGGATGAATTTGCAGTTTTTTCCTGCCCCTTCTTTTCTTTCGCCTGACATCTCCTCCTGATATGTCCTGTTTTTCTCCCTTGCCAGAATGGGAGGTTGACTTCTGCTTTTCTTATCAGATCCATGCGGGGCGGTGACCAACGGTGTTCATTTTGACACAACAAAAAAGCAAGTGCGCTCGTCGTATGTTTACTAGAATCTTAACATACGAGGCTGAAGTTCAGTTGTGGCCTTTGCTTGCAGTCTATAATACGGGAGTATCCAATCCCGGTGGTGTAATGCCCATACAGCAGCAGCAGCTTGGTTCTCAAGAGGCGTTTGGTAACATGCAACCAAATGCTCAGAACTTACAGTCAAGCATGGCAGTCACAGTTTATTTTTCCTGACAAAATATCCTGTAACAAGGTATACACTGTTGAAAGTTTGTGACAAGGTTGGGAGTTTGGTAATGCGCAACCAAATACTCGGAATTTACAAGATATGTGCCAATGATTATTTGCTATGTTGGAAGTTTGCATATCCACTGGTAATCAGTGTGTGCCTTTATGGTTTGTTGGGTGGTATGGCACATATCTTAAGAGTTTATGTACCAGTTGAGTTTGGCTGTCAGAAGCTGTATTGGCTGTCTATCTGTGCAATGTCCTTCACTAATTTACACCGATGTTGGTTGTATTTCATTGCACAACCAAACCATCCCTCTTATATACTCACAGTACGCTGGCCAGCAGCCGCACTCTAAATTTAACCATGTTTCAAACTATGATCCACTCCTCCCGTGGGATTTGAGAGCTGTGATAAGATTACATGTTTGAATGAAACTCACAACCGTGTACTTACATTACAGATGACTGAAAATGAGAGTTAAGCTTAACAGGACATGGCCCTTCTCTTGTTCATTGTAATATGTAAGCTGAGAAAAGATAAGGAGACTGTGGTTCGGTGCTGGAATCAAAGCTGTGAGAAAATATCGTGACATCTGATTGATGCACCTGTTTTCCCCTGTAAAATGATTCTTCAAGACTTCGAATCCAGTCAGAATGCAGTTAGTAGAAATAATTGCCTCAAATTCTCCAGGACAATGGAGGAGAAGTAGAGGTTGCAGCATATGTAAGGCATGAGATGATGGGTTCAAACAAACTTGGAACAAAAACTACAGCATCTCTGCACAAACCATTCTAGCCTGCATTGAACAGAAAAAATGAAGTAAATTAGTAGTGAACAGCAACCCTGCTTTCTTGAACTATGAAATAATCAGAAATTGGTTCTTTCTTTTTTCCTGTGATGGGATAGCATCAGGCTCGATCTTCCTCTATCCTAATTTCTTCCATTGTTAGTATGAGCTAGATTAATTTAAATCATGAGTTGCTTATTAGACTACTTTGTGATGAAAAATAATTGCCTATGGTTGAATTACGGTTGCATTTTTACTGTCAGTCACCAAGAGGCAGATTCAACTTTCATAATGTCATTAGTTCACATTTGCTTGCTTTTGACTGGTTGGTGTACGTATTTCAACGGAAGGGATAAAGGGCAAAAAACCTACCAGTCAAAACTCAAGAAGGTCCAAGCAAGCTCAACCAAAGCTGGGGGGGGGGGTTTGCTGGGTAGATTCGACATGAATTTACATTACAATTTAATCTCGTTTATCTCTAAGATTAGATGATACCAAACGAATGAAGAAACAGAAAAGGATTCATTTCTTTGAATGTCCATGCAAGATATACTAGTACGTGAGAATGGATAAAAAAGAAGAAAAAATAAGAGAAGTTTCTGGCAGAAAAAACTGAAGTGAACATTCAATACATATAAGATAGAAACCAATCACATGAGATGAAGGGAGGAATGCTTACAAGTCTTCAAGGCAAGAGCTCTTAGAATCCAAGGGATCAGGATCCGGTCGTTCCAATGAAAATGCTGAAGGCACCCGTTTAGTACTAGCCACCCTTTGAGGCAAGAGAGGGAGGTTTTCAGCAGATGTGTGGCTAGAAAGAGGAGGGGAAAAGGGTGGTGAAGGAGAGGAGGAGCAGGAGAAATTGTACTTTCGATTTCCAGGTCCAACACTTATGGGAAGAGGTGATGGTGGTGTTGGTGGCGAAGATGATGGAGTAACATCACCACACCCCATGGATGAAGAATCCCTTAATTTCTTCCTTTCTGCAGCTCCCTCTATCTCTATCACCGAGTCCTCGAAAGATTAATGTCGTTGTTTGTACTCTGTTAGATGGACTTTCCCGGGAGCTTTTGTTTGAAATGCAGGTGTAAACCTAACGGTCTTTGGCCACTGGTGTCAGCTACCCTGCCCTTAACAGGGGACTTATTTTAGTCATCAATACTTGAGACTTGGGAAACTCACCATTAATAACTGTTTTCTATCTGGGGACCAAACTTAGGATATCGTTTGTAATGCTCCATCTTAAGTGGTACTCGACTGCATAGTTAGCTCTTTCAATGGCTGCTCGTTATGATACCCCTTTTGTGATGAACTAATTTGTAGAAGAACAGTATCCAAAAATGAATTTTCCGAGGTGTAACGTTAAGAAAACAAAAACATGAGACGACCATGACAAGTAATTACACATCCCTGCCGGCCAAATGTATCATTGTCGTGGATTCTCTCAGGCCACCTCCATGCTCTCTCTCACATATTCTCCTTTTGGGTCTTCAATGTTTTTCTTGAATTACATTAACTTGGATTAGAAGCTTGAATCTTCTCGTAAGTCATGGGCATTTTCTCTAAATTAAATAATAATAACAGAACACATAGACGGATTAGAGAGAACAATCATCGATAAAAATATAAGGATAAACTTCAAAAATATCCTCCACCCATGTAATCTTAATTTTGCAATTAGATAATTTTTTAAATCGATTTTATTTTTTAAAAATTTACTTGAAGATTTTCACATTATCCATATTTTCAATCTAAATCGTACTTTTATATTATAAAAAAACTGTTATTTTATATAGAATTTAACACTTTTTGTTAAATTATTGTGGTTAACACAAATTAAATTATAATTGAGGAGCAAAATTGACATAAAAAATAGTTTGTATATAGAACCAATCCTATACTTGGTGTTTCTCTGAAAACAAAAGGATAAAATTGATTTGTCTATTCATTGACATTGATGCAAAATATCAAATTACAGTACTAGATGGATAAATACACTCAAAAAGTGTCCCTCCAAAACTCTCCCTCTCGGGAAGTTCCTTCATCAAATTGCAGCGAGATGACGATGATATAATAAATAATAATAGTGATCATGATCTTATCTCTTTTATTTCTAAGCATTAACTTGGTAATCTTACAAGAAAACCCTACAAACAACAAAAAAATCTCAAATCTTTCGGAAACTCTCAAAATGCAAATATGTTTTGGAGTGCACGTAGTTTTTTTTCGCTGAAGCCTGCACAGCTTCATCTCAGGTGAAGACTTGATTAATTGCACCATCTCATTGCCAAGGCACTCAGAAGTATGTCCATAGGTCATGTCTTGATAACTGGAGGTCAACTATGGTAAATGCTCCGGGCTTGGTTTATCACAGAATGGTGTGAGCTATTGCTATCTTTGATTGTTGGAAGATTGCAAGACTGCATCTCAATTGTGACATCTTAAGATCTACTGCCTTTTTCATGAGAGTTTTATGCTCACTCTCGGTATTTCTGACTTTTAGTTCATTATTTTTGTGCAGTTTTAGGAATCGTTTTGGTGGGTTTTCTCTATAGTTTCCTCATTTCTATGGTGTGTGGACTATGCATCAATGAGTGCCACTATCATCTTCTTGCCAAGCAAGAACTTGCAAAGGTCTGCAATCTCATCCTTGATGCTTTTGGAGTTTCTAAACCAGTTGCAATGTAGCTGATTATAAGGTAGAATTTAATTAGAAAGACAGATGCTAATAGTTCTATTTTTGTGGCTCATTATCTTCAAGTTTTTTTTTTTTCCTGGTGGAAATATTTTTCATTACATGTACATGAATTTTTTATACTTTCGTATTTCTGGACCATGTGATTTTCTCTGTGCTCTTGTTTGTTTCCTGGTGGAAATTTACTTTTTGACTCTGATCACTTTCTCAGGAGATATTATTATTATTATTAGTAGTTAATTTACATGATCAAAAGATCTATTAGTAGACTTTAAAGCTACTAGGATGCTGGGATATTATATTGAGGTGAATTGTGCATTTATATATGTATTAGTTACTCACAGAGAGAATTCTTTATTTACTACTCACCTCCTAATTACTCGTCATAAATCAATAATTTAAAATCTAAAATTATTTGCACCACAAGACGCTACATAACTCGTCAATTTATAGAGCACCAATTCCTTATTAGGATAACTTGTCCATCAATCTTTCATTCACAAAATAAATTATCTGGAGAAATTTTATTGACGATGGAGATAATTTAGATATTTAAAGTTTAGAAAAAATAAAAATATTCAAGATGTTTGCATTTTGCTAGCTGAACATGTTCATTGAGTGGTTCATGTAACCTCATCCAATCCTTCAAGTTACCAATGCATAACCTATTTAATTCTATATCAACAAAATAAACTTTTCATCAATTTAATTATTTAGTCAAAAACACCACTACAAAATCACTTTAATTATCAAACCCACAAGAACAACTCAACTCATTACTAATTTAATTACTTCATCATTACATTACCACATAACTCATTTAATTAACAATCAACAATATTAACTCATCACTAAAATAATTTCTTCATCGTCAACATTACCGCATAACTCATTTAATTATCAATCAACAGTATCAATCCATCACTAATATAATTTCTTTATTGATTAATTATCAATCACTAATATCAACTCATTACTGATATGATTTCTTTATCATCAACATTACCACATAATTCATTTAATTATCAAACAGCAATATCAATTTATTACTAATATAATTTCTTCATCATCAATATTACCACATAACTCATTTAATAATCAATCAACAATATCAATCGATCACTAATATAATTTCTTCATCATTTAATTATTAATTAACAATATCAACTTATTACTAATCGAATTTCTTTATCATCAACATTACAACATAACTCATTTAATTATCAATCATTAATTCAATATTTTCATTCATTTTTTTTATTGGCTGAAACCCTTTCTAAAAAAGAAAGAATCAATAATTTTTCTTCAATTTCACAAATTAAAACATTAGCAATTCATTTATTTAAATATTAATTCATCACAATTTCATAAATTAACCCAATTAAATTTACAACTCATAACATAACTATACACTAATACAAATAAAAAAAAATTAATACACTAAATACATCAATTTAATGATTTGTTATCTTCTAATTCAAAGAAATACGAAATGAAAAGTTTGAAATTACTACAAAAATTTCTTTCCGCCTTCATCCTTATTTACCTCTCAGTGCCACCCCCTTTAAGGAAAAATTCCTTATTTCCCTTTTGAGATCTTCTCATTCAAACCCTAAACCCTAATATACTTTAATCACTAGTTTTATCTTCTTCTTTTATAGTGAATTGTTTTGGATAAACTTTGATAAATTTTCAATCAATTTATTCTCGCTCTTAAGCCCTAGCCCTAACGCGGCCCGCCAACATGGCCAATTTCCTACTCCCCACTTGTTTATATATTTGCAAGTTTTTTTTTGCCCTTTTAAGAACTTTTTGTTTTGTTTTAAAATTATTTGTTATAAAAGTTTGACTTATTTAATTTCATCTCTGTCCAACATTAAGATAATAATTTCTACTCCATAAATTTGTACTATTTATTTATTTATTTGTCCCCTCTTTGTTTAAAAAAATATAAATCAAAATACAAAAATTTATCCGGGAGTTATATGTAATATCCATTATTGATGGACAAGTCTGTTGAGAAACAAAACTCTTCTATCTCAGAGTTTCCAGTATACATGTTTAGAGGTTCTGCAAACTGGTTTCTTTTAATTTTGTTGTATGTATAGTAATTTTAATGCGTGTTGATGGAAAGTTTGGATGGCGTTTTAACACTGTGAACACTTTTCGGACTTTTTAGAATGAAATCGGAAAGCAATGGGTTAAGTAAGTGGTTGAGTTAAATTTCGAGTTTTTCTGGTATGAAAATTTTGTTTGCTGTTCATACAAAACCATAGACTTGATCATCTGTGTTCAAACCAGCCAGCTTTTAGCTGCAGGAAGAAGAAACAATCTCAACTTTTTCTTTTTTTCTCTCATTGACGTGTTAAACCGGCAAAAAGATCATCCGTGTTCTTACCTTCACGATAGCAGTCGTAATTTCTGCTATAGACTTGATCCACAAGGAGCAAGGTGTAATCCGCATATACTCTGCAACCAGCAGGGAGGGTTGCCAAATCCAGAGCCAAGTACAGAGAAAGATGGGTGCCCACTCCAAGACCTTTTCCCTTAGGATAGAGCACCATCTTCCTGAAACAACCGGTACATGTAGAAGAAAAAGGAAAAGTGCTACTACTAAATACTATTAATAACAGAAGAAAAGTATATATGAGAAGGTGATTTTTCTATGCTCGTGTTCATCTCGAAAAGAAAGGAATCACTACCAGGATTTTGCTTATACAACAGTAAATTTCGTTCTGACCACTAACGAATTGTTTGGGCAAGCCAGCACTTGGACTATAACGTAATGTAAGAGAAACATCGGCTTCCTAAAGCACATCCGAAACATGTTTTAATTAAGATTGCAGATTAAAATAATAAAATAAGTATACCATTGATGATCTCCCGTGCTGAATATTTGTGATTCTTGGCGTTTTTCATCCATGTCCGAAAAGTTTACGATCATCCAAGCGTACTTGGAAGCAGTAGGATCCTTCGTCATTGATAAGACCTCTCCTTTGCCTCTGCTTCTTTCTCCACGGACAGATACTTCAGCTCCAAGCACACAAGTGTCTTCCAGAACGAATCCATAACGAGCATCATTAAATATTGAAAGCTTAATGAATTGATCAAAACCACTTTGAAGATTCAATCCGTGAAAGCGTCTTTCCTTTCCTGCTTCATCTAACCTTGGCAACAAGGCCAGAACATCAGAGAGGGGCATCACTTTCTCTTGAGTTAAACTAAATTACCCAGAGTGATTGAAGAAAACTATTGCAAGTAAATCTTGCCCGTCACCCAATTTACAACGCATGACTTTGGTGATACTATAAACACTAAAACAAAAGCTGTAACTAATGACAGTAGCTTGAGGATGTATTGCAAAGTAATGATTTAGAAAACATGCCTTGAAGACTTTGGACAAGGCTCAGGCTGCTAAGATTCAAGAGCAAGAGACCTTGCTCCGAGCTGCTGTGAATGTTGGTGACGGTTACCATCTCAACTGCCAATATTCATGCTTTGTCCGCAGCTCTTGTTCCTCGTTTTTGGCAGGAGCATTTAAATTTGCACTCTTGTACGCAGGGAGAACTTATCATCCATAATTTGTTTTATATGCTTGCAGGCCTATCAATCCTGTAGTTATCTCAGATTTTAACATGGCATTTGAATCTTGAGTTATACAGTATTTTAAAATTTATTGATTTACACACAGCATTTCTGTATGTTTTCTCTGCAAGGTTAAGCTAACTCTTTTATGTCCGTGGAGAATGTGTGAACTTAATTTCTAGTTTAGTCATGTAAAAATATTGATATGTGCGTAATCGAATTCTGAAAGGCTGAAAGACCACTGGTGACTACCGATATAGCTCCTTGTTGCACTGTAAAAACATGAACGTCAGAACTTTCACCAGAAAAAACCAAAAACCTTTGAATTCAGAACAACTATAACATCATTCTTTTAAAGTTCCATTACTGTTCTAGTTGTACACTAAAAATATCACTTGTTATTTGCCGACTGCGAGAAGAGTATCCATTGAGAAATTCCCGTTAGCAGCATTGGTTCTCTGTGAGATGCAGCCAACTCTCTTAATTTTTCCTTGCATGAAGACAATATATATTGACTTTCCGATGAAAGTGGAGATTAATAGGATAGAATACACGCCATTGACGCCAGCAATGGTCCTGGACTCTAACATAAGTGAAGCAACATCCTCCATTCACAGGGCCAGATACTAGAGTATGAAACGGTCCAGCGGTTTTGGAAACACACTTTTGTACATTCCGAAGAGGTGCCTTCCATTCTGGACTGATTCCCGGTGGCAAGAGGCCTGGTAGGTTAGTTCATACCTGCGAATGGTGCTAGTCCTTTAAGAAAGGGTAAGAGATTAGGTGCACGAGGGGAACCGACTCGGCTGGAACGAGCCAACACAATGCCTCATAAAAGAAAGAAATTTAAGTGTACTGTGGTCTATGGATGAGGAGGCTTTTAACCCTCAATCTTCTCAAGTTAGCTAATTCTGCGGTGAACTTTGCAGTATAACTGATGAAGAAGAACAATATCCGAAAATGAATGGAAGTGCAACGTTAAGAAAACAAAATCATGGGAGGACCATGACGAAGTAAACATCTCTGCCGCCCCAAATGTATCATTTTTGTGGAATCTACCACCTCGACCAATATCTCGGACATTTTTTGTGTTTAAGAGTTGGATAATAATGGAACAGGGAGACACGTTAGAGCGAACAAGTATAATAAAAACCAGGATAAACTTTATAAATACCCTCCATTTATGTAATCTCAATCTCATCATCCAAAATTAATTTTTTTACAAAAAATTTACTCATTTTTAACGCAATTTATCCATATTCTTATCTAAACTGTGCTTTTATTTTATATAGAATGATATCATTTTATATAAACATCACTGGTTTCTTTTAGATTATTCTAACAGAAGCTAAAATTATAATTGAGAAACCAGTAAGATTGATGTAAGAAATAGTTTATGTATGAAATTGATATTGCCCAGGGGTATATTTTGATGTTTCCCTTGAAAACAAAAGGGAAAGGACATAATCAAATTGATTTTTCATTTAATGACTGAATTTTATGATTTCAGAATATTTAATTATTGTAGTCGAATGTCGATGTATAGATACAATCAGCACGTCTCCCTCCTAATCTCTCCCTCTCCTGGGGGGTGACTTCCTGCTATTTTGTCAAACGTTAACGACAACTCTTTCCCTACATAAAAACACGTGCATCACAGACCAGTCATAACACAACACGTAGTCACACATGACATTCTTTCAATGACATGGACTCAAGCAGTTGGCCTGTCATTCATCATAAATAAAAGGACACCGTAGTTCATCAAATGGCAACAAGATGACGATGATTATTCCAGTATCAAACAAAAGTGCTCATAAATAACAATAATAATAATAATAATAATAATTTTGGTGAGTTCAAAACTTATGTTCTTGTCTTCTTTGTTTTTGATTAATTTTTACCCACCCTTTCTCCGTCTCTATGCTCTCCTCTGCATTGACTTGGCAATCTACAAGAAAACCCTTAACACGGCAAATCTCAAATCTTTCAAAACTCTCGGATTCAAAGCACGGGAATGCAAATATGTTTTGCTAAATATAAGGTTAGACCCATCTTCACATTCCCTCTTCTTTCAAAATCTGATTGCTTATGTTGTTTTTATCGATGATTCTTGCGTAAAGATTGAAACTTTTTTTATTTTGGTGTTGTGAAGATTGAACTTTTAGTGCTGAGTAGTACTGGATGTGTTTAATTCTGTGAATGTGTGCTCATTTTGAGCCAACTTTGACCCTTTCTGCAATCTGCAAGCCATTGACCTAATGAACTACATGTTGGTTTTCGCGTGTGTAACGAAGGTATAACATTTAGCTTACTGTCTGCTGTGTAGTATTTGTCTGCAGAATGAAAAGGTATGAGCAATCAATTATGTTTTTTATTTGCTTTCACATCTCTTAGAAAGAGCAGCTAAACGATCGGACCACACAAGCCGGAGACGTAGTGGTTTACACTCATACAAATGTAATATCCATGATTGATGGACAAATCTGTTGAGAAACAAAACTCTTTTATCGCAGAGTTTCCAGTATACATGTTTAGAGGTTCTGAAAACTGGGTTCTTTAAATTTTGTTGTGTATATAGTAATTTTAATGCGTGTGGATGGAAAGTTTGGATGGCTTTTTTTTTCATTTTGTGCTGCGTATAGTATGAAATATGGATAATTGATATTGATGATTGTCGTCCTTGTCATTTTTGACTTGGCATTTATGTAACTTCTCTGATTTTTCTTGATTTGCTTGCAGGCCGCATTGTTTCAGCTGAGATGTTCTGTTCACATTGTAGGTCTGGCAATGACGTTGGAAGCTCTATCCTGA
The DNA here is from genome assembly GCA_015708895.1 of Populus ilicifolia. Lineage (NCBI taxonomy): Eukaryota > Viridiplantae > Streptophyta > Magnoliopsida > Malpighiales > Salicaceae > Populus > Populus ilicifolia. The sequence continues at coordinate 206,160 of SRLM01000103.1, forward strand.
TTCGATATTATTCACAATGCAATTAGTATCAAATGATAGTCTCACGGAAGATGTTTCGGAAAGTGAACCCATCTTATCCCAATCTAATATTTTGCAGCATTCTGAAGAAGAATCATCATCCTCTCGTGAAATTAAATCCTTAGGAAGGGATTGTGATGTTCATGCTGCTGAGTTAGAGAGTATCTGCATCGATGAAACTAGCCATCTGGTGAACCCGGACCAGCCACAGTGCCGTATATGCCTTGATATTGGAGGTCTTTTCTATTTACTGTGCTTGGTGCCCTTTCTTTTAGGTTCCTTAAGTTTTGAGATCATCATTTGACATGGAGGGTTTTTGTTTGTTTCTGAAAAAACCAGTGAATAGTTCTGGAGTGGAAGTAGTTTGTGTGTGTAAATTGGTGTTTCCTTTCCTTTCCTTTTATCTGTTTTTTTCTTTCTAATGCTGATGAAACCTGTGCTAATTTTATCTCAGGGGAAGACTTGATTGCACCATGTCACTGCAAAGGCACTCAGAAGCATGTCCATAGATCATGTCTTGATAACTGGAGGTCAACTAAGGTAAATGCTCGTTTCTCTCCAACATACCTTTTTCCTGATATACAGAGTGGTATGTGTGGAACTTTGAGAATTAGGAGAATCATGCCAACCCTTCAGACCCTTAAGATGTTTATTTGTAACTTGCCATTGCATGCATGTATGCATGTGATAGTAGTAAATTTATATCTTGATTCAATGATTAATTCCTGTTATCCATTTTCAGGAGGGCTTTGCTTTTGCTCACTGTACAGAATGCAGAGCAATGTTTATATTGCGGGCAAATGTCCCAGCTGACCGGTGGTGGTTGAGACTGAAGTTTCACTTCCTTGTTGCAAGGGACCATGCATTAATTTTCATAGTAGTTCAGCTGGTAAGGTCACCATCCTTTTCATATTAGTTAAATTTGGTAACATAATCTGGATGTTGATTAGGTATCACTATTGTCTGTATAACCAGTACGTTTCTTCTGTCTAGAATTGACATGATTGTCTGCAATAGCATACACTACAAAGTGCTCTTCTGAAATTGTAGGCACTGTTATCATTGCCCTATGCAATGCTTTCCGTGCACTTAACTGCATTATTATTAAGTTCATTTCTTTAGTGGAGTTTGGTGCTGGAAGTCACTTCAGCTATGGAAATTGTACTTTTTGGTGTGAAACCAAACAGAACTAATTAGTTTAACGAATCCCAGCTGATAAAAGACATGCATTCGTACACACACATGTGCATGCACAATTACAAGTGTGATTGCATGTACCCGTGATTAGTTGACCCAAGGTGTCTTTGTTTGGAAATTTCCATTGATATTCTGCTTAAGAACTACATGAACAAATATGGAGGTAAAAATGTGAGCTAGTAAACTTTTTTCTCATCTGTTTTGTTCAAAACAATTTAAAGGATCCCTTTTCTAGCGGTTTAGTTTCCCACGACCAAGATGCAAATCTTTCCATGTTGATATTCTGTCATTTTCTTTTGGAAGATCCATGTGCTTTTACCTGTCGCGCATAAGGGATTGATTTGGTGAGATGATTGGTCAAATATTGTTTTATCATTAGATTTGTTTTTCTTTCTAGGTAAGTTAATAAATTGATTTTTCAAACAGGTTGTTGCATTCTTGGGTGTGCTGGTGTACAAGTTCTACGGGGGGGAACTAAGGGAAATGTTTGGCTATGAAGAGCATCCCTATGGATTCTATACTATGGCTGGTATGCAGAACCCTTGTTTTGATTGACTTTACTCTCTTTACTGTCATTATACATGGTTTGCTTGTAAATATTTGCATGTTTTGCTTCTCAATCAGCTTTCCCTGAGTTTTTCCCCCAAAATCCAGCTTGATTTGAAGAAGATAAGGATGTAGGAAAGTGTTTCTAATCACAAAATCACCTGAGCAACTCCAGAATAATGTTAAAAGAACGAAACTTATTTTCCTGCAATAAGGAAAGGACAAGAAGCTATATGATTGATTTTTCTTATGTCTAAAGTTGCTGATTCTCCAAAGAAGTTTCCCATTTAAACCTTAGGATGCCTTTCTTTTCAATCCTACATGCATTTAGTTTGATGGAATTTTAGGAAAAGAAAGAATCTATTTTGGAAGGTGGAGATTTGCAGTTAGGCTCCATTGATGTTGATGCCTAATGTGAGATGTCATGTTGTGTAAAAACCAGCTTTATATCATAGATGTGTTAACGGTTTACCATGCCACTAACCTTAACTTCTTGCCAACAGATTAGCTCAAATTCAAAAGCAACATTAATGATTGGTGAGGGGACACCAATTCAATTATTAATATGACTATTATCAAGCCAGGTGTAGTCTGACCGATGGAGCGGTTAAATCCAGACATTGGAAGTAAAACCCAGTTGATGCCAATGTTTTCAATAACCTCTTCTACTATATTAATATATATATATATATGAGCCTTGTTTTTAAGAGGAAAACAATGTTAAGAACATAAATAATTTGCTGAGAAAATTTGTTAAAATTTGAACAAGCTTGTGTGAACTGTTGCTATTTTTTATTGCTGGAAGATTGGAAGACTGCATGACTTGTGACATCTTCAGATCTACACCCTTTTATCTATATGGTCTGATCAATTGCGCAAGGCATGCGGTAGCAATAGAACCGGAGAAAGTATACAGAAGACTGTTCTTTTCTATTATTTTCTATTCTATCAGTATTAGATTCTAGTATTAGATTAGGTTTAGTTAGTATTGGATTAGGATTAGTTAGTGATCCCGAATTAGTGAGTCCTTTCTTTCAGGATGAACTATTGGTACTAGTCCTACATTTTGTTTCTGGCATGACTTGTGACATCTTAAGATCTACAACCTTTTTCATGAGAATTTTATGCTCACTATCGGTATTGCTGATTTTTAGTTCATTATTTTTTATGCAGTTTTAGCAATCATTTTGGTGGGTTTGCTCTACGGTTTCTTCATTGCTATAATATGTGGACAAAGGATCAATGAGCGACACTATCATGTTCTTGCCAAGCAAGAACTTACAAAGGTGTGGTATCTCATCCTTAGCATTTAGAGTCCCTAAACCAGTTGTAATGTTAGCTAATATAAGGTAGAATTTAATTAGAAAAACAGTAGCTAAAATTCTTATCAGTTCTATTTTAGTTCATTTGCTGCAAAAAAAAAATCCTGTTGGAAAATATTTTTCATTACATGCTTATGAATTTTTTATGGTTTGTATTTCTGAACCCCGTGATTTTATCTGTGCTCTGGTTTATTTATCCAAAAGTATCATGACAGTGGTCCTGCCAAAATGACAGGAATACGTCGTATTAGACAGAGAAGCTTGCAAGGATGTCCCTGAACTTGGAGCTAGTCATGTCTCAGAACTAAGAATGCTGGGTCTGTGTTAGTCTTGAATTTTCTTCCCTACTGTGTACTTTGTAAGTGATTTCAACTTCTATTCACTTTTTATGCTGATCACTTTCTCATTTGTATGGTCATCTTCTCCCCATAATTTTTTTTTTTTTCTCAAAGATATGGCCTAAGAACAAGTGTGTAAAGATTCCTTTTGAGTGTTTATTTTGTATTGATACCAGACCATTGTTAATCTAGGATGCATGCACTAGTGCTGCTTCAGCAAATTTAGGCATCAATGTCATATTTCTCGTTTTTCTTTTTCAGGTCTTGCTATTCTGTGCCTGGCGTTGATATGGACTACCTGAATTTATTCATCAGTCCATAGCGTACCTGTTTAAATTCTGCACACCACTGCTTTAAGGTCTTTCAATCCTGTAGTATCTCAGATTTTATCATGGCATTTGAATTTTGAGAGACGTCACGCCCGAAGATGGTCTTTTCTCCATCGAACTGCACAACCACAGAGGGTTTGGTTTTTATTGTATATTTCTGCACACGTATGTATTTTGACCATTGCTGTGTTCTCGGTCATCAGCTTAATGAGTTATATATAGTTGTCGTATATAACACAGCATTTTCACATGTTTTCTCAGCAAGATTTATCGAACTCTTTATTTGTCTATAGAAAATGTGCGAACTTAATTTCGAGTTTAGTAATATAACAATATTGCTGTGCGCAAAATCGAACTGTGAAAGGCTGAAAGACCACTGGTAATTAACGATATGGCTCGTTATTGCACTGTAAAAACATGAACGTCGGAGCTTTCACCGGAAAATACAAAAAACCTTTTGACTTCAGAATAACTAGCACCGTGCTTTTAATGTTCCACAACTGTTCTAGTTCACTAAAAATATCGTATGTTGTTTGCCGGCTGCGGGAAGAGTATCCATGGAGAAATTCCCGTTAGCAGCGTTGGTCCATCTCTTAATTTTTCCTTGCATGAAGACAATATATATCGAATCTACGAGGAAAGTGGAGATCAGTTGGATAGAATACACGCCAATGACGCCAGCAATGGTCCTGGACTCTAACATAAGTCGAGCAGCATCCTCCAATGACAGGGCCATATACTAAAGTATGAAACGGTCCAGCGGTTTTGGAAACACATTTTTGGACATTCCAAAGAGGTACCCTGCATTCTGGACTGATTCCCGGTGGCAAGAGGCCTGGTAGGTTTATACCTGCGAATGGTGCTGGCCCTTTAAGAAAGGGTACGAGATTAGGTGCATGAGGGGAACCGACTGGGCTGGAACAAGCCAACACAATGCCCGATGCTGCTATTAGCAACAAGGATGATACAAATAGAGCCCTGCTTCCCTTCATTATTACCAAATTTAACCAGCCCCTCTCCTTCTATGTATTGCAGCTGGAATCAATGCTTGCTGCAGGTTGGTGACAGCCTGACGGCAAAAGAGGGCGTGGACCTTTTATATGGAAAAGCAATGAGTGTGGACCAAAACTAAGGTAGAGATTTTAGGAAACTTTCGCTAATCTTCAGTCAAAAAATTAATTAAAGATGGAGTTAATTACATTTACAATTGCATTACAGTTCCTTTTTACGAACCTCTTAGAATTAATGGTGCTATCTGTTAAGAACATCACAAGCTCACCTGCTATTTTCAAGTCTAGCAGTTTTCTTTCTCAGTGGACAATTTTTTCCCCTGGTAATCAATGATATTAATGGAATCCATAGTGCTTTCATAAACGATCCAGATGGATTTGATGGTTTAAGGAGATAGAATATTAGGAATATTCATCTGCCTCCCATGTTCAGAACAAGCTACATTTTCCAAAGGTTTACATCCAATATATTCACAGAGGAATGGATAAGTCCAGAAATCTGATAATTCTAAATTTCTGCCATCTAATTAGTGATAGGTTGCACTTTTTTACGGGTCTTGTTCCCTTTGAGAATTGCTATATAAATTTACTTATGTGTTGTATAAACTTGCGTTAAGTTTATACAGCAAGCCTGGAATAGGCAAGAGCAGAGGTAGTCCGGAATAGGCCAACAATCCTGCCGAGTATAGTAATACTCGTAGTTGATAGAAAAAGCTTTGTTTGCGGCCATGTCAAAAAGTTGGATCGAGTTGCCAGATCTTTTGCTCTCTCAAAATTTCAGTAGAAAAGGCAACGGGCTAGGCTGGCCGAAGCATTTTAGTCCACCGTGATAACTTTGGAGTTACAACGAGGGTAACTCCTTTCATATTGAGAATCCTTTACTGTTTATGCACTGTGCACCAACACTCTGATTACTGTGGACTTCAACAGTGCTTCAGCCTTTATCTCTTTCACACGGGTTCCAGCCTAATTTTGTCTGTCACGTTCTTATTTTTCTGGCTTTGTCGTGCTGCGTGGCACGCCTCAGGGGTTTGTTGTGCCATGATCAGAGATCGGTTGGCTCTGGCTTTCTCTCCCAGTGTGGCGCGCCTCAGGGGTTTTTGTTCCATGATCAAAGGCTTGCTTTGGGTTGTTTGCGCGCATGGGTTGTTTGTTGAGCTGTTTGTTTATGGTGTTTCCAGCGGCTGGGTCGCTTGAACTTCTACGCAAGTCAATAATGGGTTTTGGTGCCAGTGATGCTTGTGGCTTGGTCATGACTGATTTTCAAAGAAGTGGACCCATAAGCATGATTGTGCATTAAATATTATGTTCACCTGGCCGGGTTTTGTCTACAGGACAGCATTCGAGAAGCTGCTGGTTTCTGGGTTGGATTAGACCTTTGTTTCATCTGGACAAAAATTCTTGGGGTTTTAAGTGTTTTGTTGTTTTTATTATGCTTTTTTTTTGGCTTTTTTACTGGGACCAGATCTGTCTTTCACGCTGTTCTAGTTTCGTTCCTTAAATTTTTCGTTGGGTCTCATGTCATTTCCGGTCCTGTTTGATTGTTTTTTTATTTGGCTGCCAAGCTTTTTCCTTGGGATTCCTGCTCCTTCATATCTGTTCTTAGGGAGTTTGTTCTCTTTTCTTGCTTCTCTTCTTTGTTTTTTTGGGGTGGGTTTTCTTCTCTGAGATCTGGTGGTTTGATTTTATTTTTTTCGTTTTTCATCACAATCTCCACTATTTCGGCTTTTTTGGTTCAGTTGTTGTGTCCTTTCTTGATGTTTTTGAGCGTCGTTTCACTGTTTCAGGTTTCTTTCATTGAACGTGCAGGCTGAAGTTGTGTGCGTCGTTCCACGAAGGAGCTGGTTAGCTATCTGCTGGCTGGAACTGAAGCTTTTCTCTATTGGTGCTCTGTCACAGTTCTTGCTTGGTGCTCCTCATTGTCCCTGTTTTTCCTCTCATTGTTGTTTCATTTTAATCTTTTGTTTTTTCTTTCTACTGTTTTTTGCCGGCTGCTCCTTAAGAGAAGTCATTTTATTTCACCATTAATGCACCAGATACTCCACGAACCCACCCCTCCAAAATCACCCTGAGAATTCAGACTTTTAACAAAAATTCATTTCAAGATCTGAGCTTTATGCAGTTTGGATTCTAGAATCAACTTCTCCTCTCACAAGACAATTAGTTAACAGGAAGCAATTAGGTAACCGAGGCCTTATAACTGACACAATTAGAAGTTCTAGAATTAATGGTCGTTCCTGTGAAAAACAATAAGAAATATGTCTTTTGCCAATTGATCCGAGCAAGAGCATGTTGTTCTCGGATTCCTAAACAAAAGGGCATAGAACAGCAGCTTTAATTGCCTCTTTGTAGATCAACAAGTTTGTTTCTTTTTCACAAGTTAAATTATTCATATAATTTTTATTTTTCCTTGCAAATTTTATAAGCTTTAATTTTTTTTATTTTTTTTTAATTTTAGACACTATGTTTTGCTTAATATAATTTGCTGTAAAATTAAATGCTGCTACTTTAATTTTCCTAGGCCTTACACATTTTAAACAAGCACTGAGAACACATTTCCTTTATAGTTTTTCACTTATTGATGAGTGTTCCAACTTAACTCTTAGTGTGAGTATGAAACTTAGTTTATAATTCCATATCATACAAGCAATATTCCATTGTATGATTTGAGAAAAAGAATTATTACTTTTATTGGCACAACTTTTATTTATAAATTTGTTACTCCTATATTATCCAATTCCATAGTTAATAAATATATTATGTGACCTCAACCAATCAATTCGTTGCATTGTCATCTCTTGCACCACTACTTTTTGAAATCTCATCGTCTTGCTCCATTCATTCCAACATAGAAATAATTACAGGGAGATGCAACAGAAGGGTCAACAAAAACTAGAGATGTTGCCTGCTTTTGGCCTCAAACATTAATGAAGGTGAATTTTATGAAATAAAAGGCTTTTGAATTTTAACTTTGCGACCTCTCAAAATAATGCCTTTTTAAATCTGCTGGCTTTCCTAAAATTTAATTCCAAACAAACATGACTCATTTAAACATTTGATTGCATTCTTCAATTCAGACCTTTTAATCCAGCTTCAATGCTTGTAATCATTGATACAAAACTTTCTATGACCTATCACGTCTTTTGCTCCCTTCAGCATGGAGACTTCTCACTCTCACATTTATGACATTTCATTGAAATTGGATCCTGCACATGTGATAAGTCATTATATTAACAATCTTATCCTGTTGACAGCAATACGGTGCAAGCAGGATCGCTTACCACCGAGATCATTCAATCACTAACTTACGCTTCCTTTGAAAGCAACACTCCAGCTGAGCCACCTGCTAAAAAAACCTCGCCTTGCAGTTTCATCTCCTTCAAAGGTTCCACCCTTTAAGACATTCCTCAGTCCTCGCCCTTTTTTCCTCTACATTTGTCATTCATATTATTTTGGGATCTATTTTGTATCTAATGCATACTTCTTTGTCATTCAACAATGGGCAACCTAGCCATTATTGGCTCTCTTCGCTATCGTTTTCTGCCGCACCATCATTTATAATCCAATTAGCTTTTATTGCTGTATTTCTACTCTTTGTTTTTCATTTTTGTAATGTTTTCGCAACAATTCATGATGTCAGCTAACACCTCAAATAAACACACGTTGTTACTTCCATTTTCATTCATTATATTAGCATAAACACGACTCTGGTTCAGAAGGGCAGTGACAATATGTGTGCTTCATTGCATGATATTTCTCAAGCAAATTTTGTTCTTACCTGTTAACACAAATATTTACAAACATGCACCCCCTTGCAAGTGAGGTTCTAGCCCAGCGGTGGAAGGGGCTTGTCCCCTTCCTCAGCACATGAGTTCGAATCTTACCATGCACGCCTGTCACCTCCGCGGTGCCTTACTTGTTCACTGGGCTTGCAGGATGTTCAGTGAACCGTGTGGATTAGTCGTGGTGTGCGTAAACTGGCCCGGACACCCCACGTAAAAAAAAAAAAAAACATGCACCCCCCTTAATATATCCAAAGTCCAGACATGCTTAGTGTACCGCTGATCACTGTCATTTCTTTGATGCACGTGTTGGTGTTCCTTCCGTCCACGATGTTTTTTAGTAATTATTCAGTCATTCTCTTTTTGTCTTCCATTGTTATCTCACTTCAGCTTTTCCACACTCAATGCTGGGAGACTAACATGCAACCAATGTGATAAGGATTCTGCAAGCCCAAAGAAGAAAGATCCTTGCTTTGTTGTTGTCGAGGCTTGCAAACATGTTTGCTCACGTCCACTTCATCTATTTTGTTAATTGTTATTAAAATATTATGATATGCATGTTGAAGGGCTATTACTTTTGTTTGAATATGAAGGGCTTTGCCATGCTCTGAAATCTCCTTTGCTCAATGTTTTGAATCAACTTTTTCATACGTTTAAGATTATTTTCAGCGACTTAATTGACATCTAAGTAGATGCTTTTCTTTTTTACCTTGTTCTATTGTTATCCATTGATTGAAATTGCCATCTTTATTCAATTTCTGCCATCTCTAAATCTTCCTAGAAAACCTATAATTAAAAACCCGCTGCATAGCACGGGTTAAAGGGCTAGTGGTGCCACTATGCCATGAAGAAATAAAATAAACTCCAGCTCCAGCACCAACAGTTGGTGTACATATCAAATTGATGTTGCTGTTGAAAAAGCTGTTGGGCAGTATATAAAACGGAAGGATGACTAAACAATCCATTTGCTCATTTTACAGATCCCATTCCATCTGGCTTAAAAATTATATCAGCTTCTTTTTCTTGTGCTCCTAAAGGATGTTAATGGGTGGCGTACATTGCCTGGCCAAGAACGCCCTTGTTTCCGTCTCTTGTTTCTGGGAGCTTATGATGTAATAAAGTTTTTTTTGAAAAATGGTTTTTTAAAAATTATTTTTAAAATTTTTTATATTTATTTATTATTAAAAATTTAATTAATAAAAAATATTTTTGAGCCAACAAAAAATATTTTTTAATTAAAAAAATTTAGTTTAGTTTTTTTAAAAAAATATTTTTTTTATTTTAAATAGAAAACACATGGTGAAAGTCATAAAAAATAAAAATAACAAAATATTTTGTTTTGAATTTTTTTTTGAATTTAATTTTTATATCAATTTTTATTTTTATTTGTTTTTTCTTATTATTTGGTAATTTAATTTTTTTATTTATAAAATTAAATTTTTATTTTTTAATTTTGATTGTTAGGAATAATTTCTAAAATATTAATTATTATTATTTTAATTTCTTTAATCTTTTAATTTTTTATGTTTTAATTTTCATCAGCATTATTTTAATTATTATTTATTTTATTTAAAATAATTTATAAAATTACTTTTTTAATTTTATTTTCATTCAATTTTTTAATTTTTAAAATTTATTTTTTATTATTTTAATGAACTTGAAAAAATAATATATTAATCAATTATTTTTTATTTTTTTCAAAACAAAGTATTTTTAATTTATTATTTATTATATCATCTAATATTAAAAAATAATTTACTTTTCTAAAATTTATTTTTAACCAACAGGCCAATATTATAGCTTAGTCATGTATAACGAGCTACTCCTTTACTTCATTGTTAAGTAGAGGTATAGAATTCATGGCAGGAAAAAATTGAACAAGATTAAAAAGTAAATCTAAACAAATAAAGAAAGAAAGATATGCTGAAGCAACAGTCAACAGAGATGGCCAACATGCACGAGTGATCTGCAGCAAAATACAGCAGAAACCGGGTAATTATAACAAAGAGATGAAACAAAAACCCAAACTAAACCAGATTTGGGTACTGCAAATCACCAACCCGAAGACCAAGACAGCTAAAAACAAACTGGAGCATGAATCATCAGCAAATCTGTATAAGCTTGCAGAAGACATGAAGCTGAAAAGAACAAATGCAATCTGCACAGAGAACTTTATGGCATCCAACCATCACAGAACACAGAACCTTCACTGAACCGAAAAACATAGCACTGAGAGGAAAAAAGGGTTGCAGCAGCAGACCAGACCATATGGCACGAGACACTGAGATTAAATCATGTGAAACAATGTTGCGAATGGAAGTACCATCACAGCACAGGAAACAAAACATCGAAGATCCATAAACATATCCATATCCAATAAACAAGCTCCCACAGGATCTGAATCAAATATCAAAAGGCATCCAAATTAGCACTTCCAGAAAATAATGATATATAAAACTTTTTAAATCCAAGTGATGAAACAAGATGGGGGCTGAATGACAGCAGCTCTAGCACCTCTAACAGCACATAGGGGTTGGAAGCAGTTATAAAGACCTCATGAAGCATGAGAATTAGATTGAGAAACCACAGTCCTAGAAAGACCTCATGAAGCATGAGAATTAGATTGAGAAACCACAGTCCTAGCATATTAAGCAGTCTTTGACAGCAGAGACACCAAGAATCGCCAGGACCATGAAGTAAAGAGATACCCACAAAACATGATGCCTAAGTAAAACAATCAAAAACGAGGGTGGGGGG